>JAODUE010000021.1:3695404-3737130 GCA_027564755.1 Amblyopsis hoosieri | reverse complement strand
CGTCTTTTACTTATTTTACTTTAATTCACTTTAAGGTTACAGTGAATCGTGTGTTTAGCACGTAGAGTCCGTTCAAAGATGTAATATTATGCTCCATCATTATCAAGCCAAAGCACACAGTACCGTTCCTCTATGACTGACCGATAGCTCAGACACACAGCTGAGACAGATTCTATGGGGAGGGAGAGAGAAAGAGAGCAAAGACAGTCTGGGCTCGCTCAACAAAAACAAAACAAACAAGGTATGACACAGTATGCCATGTTAATTTTTAACCCTAACTTAGCCTGTGTTTGTTATGTGATTTCTAGCATACTATGTGACTTCTAGCATAAACTATGTATTTTTAACAGTTCAAGAAAAGTTGCACTCTGGCCTTCCTTAGGCATGGGGTGAATCTCTCTATCTACAGTAGGCTATCTAGGAATAAATACACTATCACAATGTTGTATGTATTCCATAAAACTCTTATAATATAATATAATGCAATATATTTAGATCTGCACAATGTATTTCCTTTTGTGAGTTGCCCTGCTTTTTTATCAATTGACAATACAGACTGTTTAAATGGGCAATTGTGTTAATGCCCTTTCAGACAAGATTTAAGCGGATATCTCCAGGCCCTTCACAGGACACGGCTGTGCTCGCCGTGTCTCTATGGCAGTTGAGGCTGCCTCCACTGCCAGTGACGTGCGGTGATGTCTCTCTCCGGGCATGCAGTGTCTTAAATTTTTTTTTATTTAATACAGGCTGAGGCACTCGGGTTAGTACATACAGGGCTACAAACATAGCAGGAAAACAACAGTAGGCTACCCTAGGCTTAGTAATAACTACTTCTGATGTGCTTGGGCTAGTAGGCCTAGTAGATACTCTCCACTACGAACGAGAGAGCGAGACCGAGAGAGTGAGAGCAAGTGAGAGAAGAAGAGCCTAGCAGTATTATAATTACCCAACATGGACACTGCATCTTACGGGAAGGGGGGCATACGAAACCCCCAGACCCCCGGCTTGGTGAATTTCTATGCAAATGTCTACACCCAGGTCCGGGGGTGTGATCGGCCATCCACTCGCTGGTGTTTTGTGTTGTGGTAATCAGTGTGCTTATATTGAGTTGCTGTTCTTTTCCCCGTTGCGGGTTATTGTTTGAGTTTTCATAAAAAACTCCTGTTTACGTTTACGTGTCTAATCCCATTTGTGTGTGTCTGTGTAAACGTTACAGCACCAATTTGTGCTTTTTCTGCATGAAAAATGAGTCGGCACTAGAGCTGAAATCTCTGCACCATCTGATACGCATGGCGATGCGCAGCGAATGGACACGGGCCTGGGAACGTTTATGGCTTAGATTTGTTCCAAGCCGTTTTCATTAATAACTTTTAAAAAGTTAGAATGGCCCTGTTCTTGTCTAATAACCTATCCTACAATATAAGATAAAGGCTGCATCTCTGTGCATTGTTTATCATTTCTATGACAACTAGTGTTATTTCCTCCTGGCTCAACATCATAGCGAAAACAACGTTTCTCTTTTCTTTTAATCACTGTCCAGCAAACTGTTAAATATAATTTAGTACCAAATGAGTCAGAAGCATTATCTGGAGTGGAGCTATGTGCCATCTGATAACTAGATGGTGATGTGCAGCATGTGGACACCGCCTGGGAAAGGTACTGTATAATTTGCTAGCTTCACTCGATGTTACCGTACATAGGACACCATTTGGCCTACCATTATTTTGGTACATGACTCGTGATATCTTGCTATACTTTCCAACAATCTATATTAGCCTAGCTCCCTAGTTGAACCATAGAGTTTAACTTTACCCGTTTTGATTGACAGGGAATGGCATAACCACACCCCCGTGAAGCTCAGCCTTCGACAGAGATACCGGGGTAAAATAGTGATCCTGCCAAATCATTTAATACTTGTAAGGATAGTAACGCGTACTACGCGTGCGCCAACCGTCAATACTGGTTTGTGAAAGTTGCAGACTCGGCCAGGGTAGGCAATGATTATTTTCACCGAAAATAGCCGAGCAGAAACTGTAGAGAGCGAGAATGGTGAGGCGATTAAGACAATATAAACAATGTTTATGACCTACGTCACCATGTTGAAAAAAAAATACGATGAAATACGAACATGTTAAAACAATTAAGTTGATCTACATTTTTAAATGCAACTTTTTGAGTAATATAAAGTATATTACTGTCCACTGCCCTACGGTACTAGGCAACGAAGACACTACACTACCGTAGTCTGAAGAACAGACTCCCGCTTGCTAACGGCCCTGCTAAACAATGAACAACAATATTATGTTTGTGAACCGTTCAGGATATCCTGAACGGTTCACAAACATAATATTGTTTTAACTAGGAGATCCGCTGAAAAATATATATATTTGAAAATAAGTGAAAAATTAGGAAACATTGATCTTCTACATGTACAATATCAACTTTTTCTCCATTTTCACTTCCGTGCCTTAATGGCTGCCTCTCTTTCTATTGGCCACACGAGTATTCCTCACAGCGCAGAAGGCTTCCCTGCACCCACGCTTTGCTTGGTGCAGGCAAAACCGCTGTTGCACGGCGCAAGCCATAGGAATGAATGGGTTTCAGAGGGCAGCAGTGCCGCGGTCCCTTTCTTTCTGAAAGGGCCTTTATCAGATATTTAAATTAACCATTCAACTTTGATTTGAAATGAGAGACAGGTTTGTTAAATATGGCACCTAGATTCAGTGCACACACATGCACTTCGCACACAGTGTTGATGCTTATGTAAAAGCAGTCCTTGGTAACTTATTCAGAGTGTCTAGCAGAAGAATAGTGTTTTTTGCTACCTCTGTCTTCTCTCAACTAAACTTTTTTTATGCTTTCCCCATCCTGTTTGGTGTCAGGAGAAAAACACAATAAAAGCCTTTCATAGCACTCCAGCTTTGGAGCCACAACATCTTCCTTCTTGCATTGTAAATCTACTGTCTGTCGTAAAAAAAAAGTATGAGAAGTAAATAAACCATTTCAAATACTGCACTGAGCACACTTTCCCTCACATTGTAACAGCAGCAACATTGCAACAGAGAGTGTGTCCATACAGCAGGTCTCTCTTAAGATCTAAACCGTGACACTGGGCTATTGTTAAGGTAGGTTGGAGGAGGTAGACATGAGAGGGATGGGGGGGCTCGTACAAACACACACCTCTTTAGAATTCTATGCAGCACTCTGCTGCAGCGTGTTTCGTTTTCAGGCGGCACTGCATTATTAATGCCCCCATCTTCTACCCCTCCCCCATCCCCCGTTTCCCTCCTACACCCAGAGAGTGCTGGGTAAGGACAGCAGAGAAGGAGACAGTGAGAGAGGAAAAAGTCGTTTGGAATGGTAGCCTGTTGGTCAGCAAGCTACAATAACTACATTGACATGAGCTCTCATGAAACGTGAGACATATTGAGATATTTTATTTGACACATTAGGACAGGTAAAATTAAACGCTTACAGTAAATACTTAGGGTGTTCAATTCCCTTCGATGCCCAGCTTACCAGCTACTTCACACTTAATGTACTTAATACATTGCCAGTATTACACTGTCAGTCATTTTGAATCAAGTTTGCTACAGAAAAGTACCCAATTGTTATGTTACTGTATTACGTTTTTCACGTATCATAATAAGCCTTTCTTTTACAAAAAATATCTTTCGCTTTTAGAAATAATGAATAAAAACAGAGACATTTTACAGCTTTAACATCAAGACATCAAGACAATTGCTTTCAGCCTTATACTTCGGCATGTTTGAAGCCAAAAGATTTGTATCTGATGATACCGTATCTAACACCATAGAAATAAATCCCTTCTTTGACATTGTTTCTCTCTCCCTCTGGATAATTTACAAGCCAAGCCATGATTGTACCTAGCAGTCATTGAGAGAGACATAGAGCGACACAGACAGACGGAGATAAAGATTCCAATTTCCCCAGCTAGCAACATCATAGGGAACATACCGGTGTTGCTAACAGATTAGCATCGCATAGCCTACGTATCCTATGGCTGGTGAGGCTAAGCAAATGCTGGAGTCAACTTCTGGCAGACCAAATGCATTATGTTTTTGAAGCTTGCATGGATTCCCCACCTTAAATGTCTCCCTATTCAGGGCTTTCAGTCCTATTCAATGTAATGGGGTTTGGGGTAATGAATTCTTGCAGAGTCCAAACTCTGCCCCCTTCATGACCTCCTGTCTGTAAATGAAATAGTCAGCAGAGAACCGGGCCGGAGGTCATTCTGGCACAAAGCCTCGCTCGCCGTGCTGCACTGCCAGGAATGTTCTGGAAAATGATTCTCCCTGTCTTCTCTAAATGGAGCTCTGTAGCTTTATTGTTGCCATCTAACCCATTTAGAATCCAGCTCGATACTGTACATTCTCATTTATCTTGCCAATGAAATTGTGAACCTACCAGCAGTCATGCTTGTGTTTCACTGGATCTGTTCGCTAAAATATGTTATATATTAATATATATCAGAATCAAAGGATACTGAAACATTTACAACATTTAATGTAGCAATTAATCAATTCAAATATATCATGAGCAATCTCTATAGAATGAGATGGTATCATGACACTTTGTATCAGAATGGCCCTGCTACAATGCAATACAAGTGTTGATCTTGCTGACTGACTGTTGTCTCTATATAATTGTCTGATGTACAGGTACACAAGCCAAAGGCTGACTGAGAGGGGAGTAAAACAGGGATGGTGAGTGCTTGAGCTAGCACCTTTTCAGAGCAGTTGGCATGAATTTGCTTAAGAGGATATACAGGGATGTAGAGGCAAGGAATGTTGCATATACTGAACCTTAACAGCTCACTGCTTTATTGAAGTAGTCACACTATTCAATGGTGTCCTATATAATTACTTGTTTTAAGGGTTCAATGCTAGGGTTAAGGTTATATTATATTATATTGTGAATTTGTCAATGCTTTTAAAACTTTGTACTTAATTTTGTGTAATGCAATGCTTCTCTGAAAACAATTATTTTCTCTTTCCAAAATAGCATACTAATACAGACTTGTTTTCTTGTGTGTATAACCATTGTCCAGGAACAATTGTACTAAATATAATTCTGGTTGTTACAAGTACATGGATTACTATGACATATTAATACATGTAGCATTCAAAATAAAAGTATTTTTGTCACTTTACTTGTCTCCACTAAACACTAATTTTTTTTAAATATCAGCCAATCCAAATGCCTGAGCTGCAAACTTTGCCACAGTAAAGGCAGGGAACTAAAGCTATGGTATTAAGAAATAAAACGTTTTCCTGTTTGTGTACGATAAAAATACGTTAGCTTTGGTCTCCAACAATAGCATGATGAAGGCGCAGCAGTGGCACAGCAAAATATAATAGGCTGGTTTTACTCAAAAGTTTAATGGAGGCGACAACATTTCTGCAGTAGTGCCAAAGGCACTGAGTGTGAGATAATTGGAGATAAATAGAAGAGAGAGAGTTTTTAATGGTGTGCTGAGGTGAGAAAGATAGGAAAGAAACAGGATAAAAATGATTAATGAATGTTAGAATAAAATGCAGTGTCTAGTTGATTTGAGTAGACCTTTGAATGAATAATCAACCTTTTAAAATTTGCATACTGGTAATGAAGGGACTATGCAGTCAGTTGTAATATAAATTCCACTAAGGCCTCGATTAGATGCCTGGAATTGGGCTGGCATCTAACTGCATTCCATTCGGTGACCTTCCTTTTTCTAGGCTGTTACTCACTAAATGTTTAGTAAAATATCTATAAAATCTGAGAATCATTGGTCATTTGAAAAGTTGCAATAAACTGAAATGTTGTGCAATGCTGCAAGATCCTCTTCAATCTGAGGTTGGACAATCGGCCAAACCCTCCTCTCCAGCACCTTGGAGTAGACTTTACCAGGGAGGCTGAGTAGTGTGATACACCTCTAATTGGCACACTCTCTAGTCCCCCTTTTTGAAGAGGGGACCACCACCCCAGTTTGCCACTCCTTTGGCACTGTCCCCGACTCCTACACTGTGTTGAAGAGGCGTGTCATCCAAGACATCCCCTCTACATCCAAAGCTTTTAGCATTTCTGGATGGATCTCATCATTACCCAGGACTTTGCCACTATGGACTTGTTTGACTATCTCAGTGACCTTCTTCAGGAAAATTGACAATGATTTCCCATCAGCCTGCAGCTCTATCTCTACCATAGAAAGCGTGTCAGTCAGATTCAGGAGTTCCTCAAAGTGTTCCTTTCATCGCCCAATTACCTCCTCAGTTGAGGTCAACAACATCCAATATTTACTGTACACAGCTTGGATGGTTCCCCGCTTCTCCCTCCTGAGGTGGTGGGCGGTTTTCCAGAAATTATTTGGTGTTGACCGAAAGTCTGTCCAGGGCATCTCCGAACCTCTCCTGCTGCTTTCCTTCTGTCACGGCAGATGCTGCAGCCCTTCGGGCATGTCGATGCCTTTCAACCGCCTCCGGTGTCGGGACAATATAACCCGAACAATATCCCGAAAGGCCTCCTTCTTTAGTCAGATGGCTTCCCTGACTACCGGTGTCCACCACGGTGTTCAAGGGTTACTGCCCCTTGAGGCACCTAAGATCTTGAGACCACAGCTCTCTGCTGCAGCTTCAGCAATGGAAACTTTGAACATTGCCCACTCAGGTTCAATGTCCCCAACTTCCACAGCAACACGTTCTCACTCCCAACTCGTCAAAAGGACCTTGGTCAATGACCTTTATCGTCAGTTTTTGAAGCGTTAGAAAGCCTTTGGCATCGTAGGATGAAGACTTCGGTCATTGACTGTTACGACAAGACTACGGAGTTACCACCACCAGTTTATTTTTAGCTATATTTGACGAGTTGGGAGTGAGAAAGTGTTGTCCACAGGAGTGCCAGAGAAGCTCCGCCGGAGGTGTGATTTGAAGATCTCTCGGACTGGGGCCTCTTGCAAATGTTCCCAGTTAACCCGCACTACCCATTTGGGCTTTCCAGGTCTGTCCAGAGTCTTCCCCATGCCACCTGACCCAACTCTCCACCAGATGGTTATCAGTTGAAAGCTCCGCCCCTCTCTTTACCCGAATGTCCAAAACATACGGCCTCAGATCAGATGACATGATCACAAAATTTATCATTTATCATTGTACATGGTGTTTGTTATAGATAATAGCACAGAAGTCTGACAACAAACGACCACTCGGGTTCAGATCACGGATTCCCTATCTAGGAATCTGGTCCGGCGTCTGGCCCGAGCCTGATCCGGCGAGGTCACTCGCTGACGAGCCCTCCTTTTGGGCCTGGCTCCAGACGGGGGCCCCGGGCTTCCTCCAGACAGGGTATCTTTTCCTCTTTCTCGATTTTTCATGGGGTCTTCTTTAAACCATTCTTAGTCTGGCCTCTCCGCTGAGACTACTTTGCCATTTGAGACACTACCAAGAGCATCTTGCTCCCGACAACATAACCCTCAGGTTCATAGAGGCACAAAAACCTCTCTACCATGATAAGGTGATGGTTCCCAGAGAGGCATACAGTATCCATAAACAATGTAATGAGCAACATTTGTTTCATATCTGGTTTTTTTTTTTTTTGTATCTGTTCTTTCTCTGTCTTAAATGTATACTGTAGTCAGCAATTGCAAGCTAATTTGTAAGCTAATACAGGTTTTGTCAAATACACCAAATATCTCTGCATTTCACAAGCTTGAGTTGAGCTTGTGTTGAAAAATAAGCTAATACTTCTATACAGCCCTGGCGGTGTAAATAGGAATATAAACAAAGTGGCGAAAACCACTCATATCAACAAAGCCGTAGTACTAACTCTTTGCTTCAGAATATGTTTGAATGTGTGGAGGGACGCGCGGAGGGATATTATTCGCATTCTCGAAAATGGCTAACCCTGCCTTTAATTGCTATTGTATGAGCCCTGCATTAAAATAACGTGTTTGTTATAGGCTAGGACACAGTATCTTATTTGAGAAGACAGCAATTGCTGGAGAAATTGACATTTCACTGTGGTAAGAAATTTCTGCTTGGTCAACTGAAAGGTTAGTCTAGGACAGTGAAAGACACTCTGCCACCTAGGGAGTTGCAAGTTGAGAACTCAGCAAATTGTATCTTTAAGCTAACGGTTGTACCGGAGGTCAAAGACCTCCACACCGCAGAGCATAAATCCCAGATCGATTTGGTTGTTTTGGTTTTCTTCTAGTTTTTGATGTGGGTATTTACTTTGTACTTATCTGCCCATAGGCCGTTCATAGATTTCAAATCCTTTGAGGATTAGCATGCATGCTTGTTTATTCAGTGACAAATGTTTTTTTTTTTTTTTATCCCAACCATGAATTTTTGCCCAGTGTCTCTACATTTTATTATTAAGAAACTGGAATTGTCTATACAGAAAAGACATTTATGATAAATTTATATGTGAAATCAAATCAACTGAAGCTTTTTGATTTGTTTATATTGTGCACACAAACTTAACTTTCTGTGAAATATATAAATTCCACATTAATAAAATGGACAACAATTCAGACAATGAAACTAGGGAAAATGGCTTCATTTGTGTGGTCGATGACAATGACAATGAAATAATCCCTAGTTCTTATAAATATTTATATTTAAGTGAGTATCAACACTGCAAGTGGTTTTCCATTTTAGCAAGCATGTGTATGGATGCCTAATCACTTCACTTTGGTTATGCACCCTTTAGGCTTATGTAAATTGCTGAATGTATTTGTATAAAGAATTGCTAAAAACACTGGCATGCCTTTTTCCACACTACACTTGAACATACACTGTACAGTAATTCAATAAGTCAGTGTAATTTGAAAAACAATGCAGAGATTCGCCATCAACTTAAAATAAGACTAAAAAAGAGGCACTGTAAAGCTTCTAATGTGTTTTAGGACCACACACAGGTTTAATACTTTAGCCTTGCTGAAGGGATTTTCTCAGGGTATATGACCTGAACAGACTGTGCTCAAAGAGGCAGGAAATGTGAGTCACGCTAGCAGTGCTCAGACCTTCACCTACAGGTCATAGTGGGACATCTTATCCTCCACCTTATCCTCCGGTGCCACATGAACTAGTTCTTGCAGCGACTGAAATACTTTCCCTTATTTTTAAGCGGTGAAATGTTGGTTCATATCACGTTTTACATTTCCATTAATTTTCTTATGTTGTTTATACTCGCCATATACACTTAAACTTGCTCATAATTTGTTAATTCTTCTTATTAATGAATTACAGCCTCAAGATCAATAGCCTGCAAAGGACAATTCAATCAAGTACTCATAATGATGAACCAATTAAAACCTAATCCATTTATCCATCACCCTTAATAAGCATTTCTAATTTTCTGTGTGACTCTGGCATCATGGCCATCCAAATTGAGAAGGCCATATTCAAGGGTAATGTGGCATAGATAACCAAGAGCAATGCACCAAAGGATTTCACTGTTGCTACTGATAATGAACTCAGCAGAATAGTGCTGACCTGATGACACAGGTGGCCTCATTAAGATGCTAAGCTTAGTCTCACCTTCTCAGAAGGTCTGACGACAATGTTAGGGCAATCAGAGTGCCAGTCAAACACTGCTATTCGCACCCCAATGTGTAGCTAATAGTGCATGTCCTCGATGGCCTTTGGCTTTTGTAAGTGGGTAACTGGTTTGTCCTTCCATAAGTGAGTGGAAAGATCATCTTCCACCTCACGAAAGAAGCCTAAATGTTCAAAGGGTCTGTGTGTCCATGGTCATGCCATTGTTCATGTGCACTAAGGAGCCGTTAAAGATCACCTTAAGGACATTAAACTGCATTGAGATGGAAGCCAATATTGATGGCACTGGCAAAATTGACAGCAGTGGAGATAAAGCGTTCCAGATGCTGTCATAAGTACTTGTCTCTTCACTCGTCAGATAACTGTATAAATGTATGCTGCTTGGGAAGGCATTTTATACAATTTCCATGTTATTAGACCTGCACTGGAAAAGTGCTATATCAACCTTACTTGACCTATTCATTAATCCACAGAGAAGACACTATCTCAATGTCAAAGCTATACTGTAAAGGATATACATAACCACTTATTTAATACCAAGTATTCTGTCAGGGCCACCTATAGATGCTATTTTAGGTGCTAGTAGGCCATGGGAGATAATCCCGGTCTGAGTCTACTGTACATGAGGTGTTCCCCACAGATAAGATAAGGCTACCGTTCCTTTATCATTTGTGCAAAATTGCCCAAAAAGCGTTTACCATCTCATGAGAGCAGTGGATTGACATTGGGGTGGTCTTGGAGGGCAGAGATCCTCTCTGTCATGGTTAATAAAGCACAACAGCCTACAACCCAATTGTTGCTACTGTACGTTTCAGCCACAACTCAGTATGTGACCTTAAATTAGGGTCAGGATAAATACTCATTGGACTATAACATGCTTCGGATTAAAGTTCCCTATATTGTGGTTGCCATAGCAATGTCACTAATAAAAAAGTAATACAGATATTGCATTTGTCAGGCAATGTCATGAATGATGTGGCTCTATAAAGCACAGCCCATATTTCAATGTCATAGCTTTTTGGGCTGAGGCTGACCTCATAATACTGTAGAGCCGCTTCAGCCAATCACTGCATCGCTCTTAATTTCTCCCTGTCTGTCTTCCATTCAGTTTCCCTCTAACTGTTACGCATAAGGGGATCTTTCCAAAGCTGACATCTCGCTGCACTTTGGCATCACAGCCCTTTGTGTGAGAGGCGACACCTGTTCCCCTTCTCCTTGCCAAAGGGTTCAGCTGCACGACAGAGCCAGTCATTTACACCAGCCCACAACCATACAGTGCATACATAGGCTATTGGACCTCCATGTGGGGACAGGCCCGATGTCCTGAGCTCCATCACATTGCACACCCCTACTGTATTAACACCCACAGTCACCCAAATAGGTTACATATACATGCAGAATGGACAGAATACACTGGTGCCACAGTTTACATGACCCATGCACAGCACATTGATGACATCATGTACTCTATGTACAGTACATGAACATTTGCTTTTGTTATAGGAATATTTTTGAATGCATGACATACATGTCTTTTCTCTGAATGTAATGCTTGGCTTTGATACTATTCACCTTCTTGTATTAGTGTCATCTTTGTTTGGCCAAAATCAGTCAAACGGACTTGTATACTTGTACACAGAGAGGACTTTTTCTGCTCTTTTTAATGTACAGTATGCCTTATAGCCTACAACTGTGCATATAGACGCTGCGCTCAAACAGCCAAAGCCAGAAACAAATCCCTGTTCATGTTGGCACAACATAAGGCATGCATTCTATAGCCTCACATTTTGCCTGCCATTACTGCATGTAACGTACAACTGTAACTGTAACTCAACGTACTATCTACGTAATGCAACGACCTTCAACCCTACTAGTCTTACCAAATATGTCTGTAGAAGCTGGTAACCTATCTCATTCATTCAGAGATTGCTGAAGCACCATCACTAACGTAAGCATGCCATGTAGGTGCGTTTTACTTTGTAGTAGATGGCAGGAAATCATGAAATCATTAAAGTGAGTTGACAAACTTGCACTGTGCAAGACATGCAAGGAACGCTCTCAAAATGCTGTCACATTGTTCACCACCAGTCAAGACAGCTGTTCACCTTGTCTTTGCTAGTTTGCCAGTTGACACAGACTGAAAATGAATCGATAGAAAACATCTGAACATCAGAGCAACTCCTCTTGTGTGCGTCAGTCACTACATAGGTCTTTTGTGAAGGGAAATTACGAATATTTGAACAGTACACAGTATACAGTATGTTGTTTTGTGTGTGTGTGTGTGTGTGTGTGTGCTTGCACATGTCTGCGTGTACACGACTAGCCTTTCCTTATTGTTTCAGTATTTCTTTGCACAAATGAAAGTTTAGAAGTTTGCAGAGAATGTACTGCAGTGTTATGGTTATTTTTCAATCCTTCACAACCATTCATTTTAGTGTCACTTGAGTTTCTCCTCATACTTTAGTCCTCTCCGTACCACAGAATAACAATTTTTAAAGTCCTTACGTTGACAAAAACTACTTAAGAGCCCCAGCGTCTGTTGCTCGCTGATAGTTGTGTAAGCTGAAAAAAGATGGAAATTGAGTTGGATCCATGCTCTGGTCGTGGGCCACCTCTGCATTACAATAGCTTGCCTACGGACGGCTCCTCAGCTGTTGCTGCTGGGCTGTGGCCCCTCTGCGTGAAGCCGAGTGGAGAGCACACTGCTAATCTCCCCACGCCCCAGCTGTGGCTGGCCAGCCTCCCTGCTGTGCTCTGTCATGAATGTGGAAGGGCAGCTTTGTCATCAGCCATTTAACTCTTTCAAATGCATGTCTCTAGCTGAGGTACAAGGTCATGTGTACTTTAAAGAGACCCCCTCCCCTCATTGTTTTTAATCTAATTATACATTTTCCAATTGTTTTCATTGCTGTATTTGTACAAATACTGTATTTTATTTGATGCACTGCACTTTTATGCTCTATTATCCTCTATAGTAATGCCGGGTCTACGCTACACGATTTTAGCCCAGTTTTCAGATCGCCGACGAGATTTTTGAGCTCGCAGACCAAAGCCCCAACTCGGAGGCAAATCACAGCTCACTCCCGTGAGCGACGATCGTGTGAATTGCTTAGAGTGTCTTCAACATGTCGGCGAGGCATCGCAAGGCCCGACTGGATATTTAGCAGGTTAAATATCTGGATCCAAATCCTGTAGTGTGAACAGTGTTATGACTGGTAATGACAGCGGTGATGACCTACAGCCAATGGGAGCACAATACAAGGACAGATGAAAACAAGGGGGAGGAGTAAAGCCTTTGTAATATTTTGATCTGCTTGAAGAAACACGCAAAGATACTGGAATACTTCAAGTCTCTCTGAAACACGTAGGCTATCTTGTCGATAACGCTTCATATTTGATTCAAATTACTTTAAACAATTCTAACCACAGCAGTGGTGGGAAATATTTTGATTGAAATATGTTGAGAATTGTAGTCTACCGGTGCGAGGTGCGCATGCTACTATGGAGGGATATGCCTATATTACGTCTTGTTTGTGAGATATGCCTATATATGCTCGTGAAACAATCTCCAAGCTCCTGTTTGACTTCGTCAGGTGAAACATCTTGTAGTGTGACCCCCTGTCGCGTAGTGTGAATCATACAACGACGCCAAGACACCTGATTACAAGAGAGACAGTCGTGTAGTGTGTGCTGAACATCCATCTAACCACTTTGAAAGTCGTGTAGTCTGAACCCGGCATAAGTGTGCACATTTTGAATCACTTTGAAACCACTGCTTTAATTAAAGGAAAGTATTCATATACGAGTTTATAAATTATTTACAGGTTTCTTTTAAATCTTTCAATAATCAGTGTTTCAAGATTATGCTAAACATATGTGAATCGTATAATACAAAATGTTATTTAATTATTTATGTATTGATTGATTTCTCAGTGAAAGTTGCATGTTTGCGTTGCACGTTCCACAGGAAGGTCAAAACACAGGGTCAAATACTGAACAGTGCCCCTGGAGCAGCTAACGATGTCTTGCCCAGGGCTATTCAACAAGATAAATGGGAGCCAACATAGGTCTTGAACCAAAGGTACGGTTTTAAATATAAATCAGCACTGTCCAAAAAACGCATTGTAAAACATGCCCTTCACTTTAATTAACAAATAAACAAATGATCATGCTGCCCTCCAAATGCGGTATAGTAAAGAGCTATTTCATTTGAAGCCAAAAAAATCAGCAAGCCATAAGCTTGAAGCGTGCGAATTAGTAGTTCACAGAAACCAACCTACAGAACACGTCTAGAGATCAACAAGTCCAGCAAAGTCCTCTCTGTTTTCTCATTAGGCAGATAGATGGTAGACAAAGCTGTTACTGGGAGAGGTTGGGGCAAGAACAGATTAGTCTTCCCTCACAAACAATCGCATATCCTTTACTTTTAATTAAAAATGCCATCACAATTAGATACGGTATTTTAAAGGACTGCAGATAAAAAAAGGAATTCAGGCAGTGCTATAAAAGCCAATCCGGTAGAGCTCCATGAGAATAAAGCTTTATACTTTTCTCATTGTTGTTCTGTTTTTATATAAGGAAAACTCAAATCGGCTTATATGTTTTCGTGGAAACATTGCAGTAAGAGCCAAAGAGGAGCCTCAGAAATGGGAACTCCAAGTCATTGCAGTGGTTACAAAGGACATTGAAGATTGAGGTCAGGAGGAAAACTCTTCTGTCACCACTATAAATGAGAACAATTAATCAACAGTGAATAGGAATTACACAATATATCCATTTAAACCACTGGGTTTCAGAATGTCACACAAATTAATAAACTAATATGTACATCCATGACGTGAAAAACATTTTAATTATAGAAAGTAAAAGTGTTTTGAATGATGCATTAATGTGATGTTAATGCTTAAAATTCTAGAATATTATGTTTGACAGACATTGCATAGTGAGTAGCTAATTAAGATAAATACTAAAAGTTTTGCAACATGGCAATTATGTCATTACTGAGATGAATATAAAAATATATTAATGCAATGAAAATACAGTGTATTTGGTTTCTGGGCCTATTCGCATTAGCCTATTTTCCTTGTTGATTTTTCTCGTTTTGCTCTAACAACGTCAACATCTTTTTTCTGTTTCTTATGCTCTTTATACACTTTTCTTTTATATTAATGCATTTTTCTTTGCTTTTCCGTGTGGTGTGCCATCTTCATGTATTTTGTGTGAATAAATAAGAGCACATTCCAATCTGAGCAGGGCTTTTCTTGTCTTTCTCTAGAAGTGGGATGGAATAACAAATGGGGCCTACTGATTTAGTATTCCCCTGGGTAATTGGTTTTCTGGAGTGGTGACCATGTGGAGACGAAAAACAATCAGCAATGCTCTTAACAGATGCTGTAATTACCTGAGCACAGCACAAGCGCTTGAGTACACTGGTGGCAACAGCCCCAGCTCTGAGCCGCCACTTATGAGAGGAGGTGTAGAAACCACTTTGACACTTGCTTCATCTTGACAAGCAATGTTGCCTGCCTTCTATTCATATTACACAGCCACAGCAGATAGGTAGCGTCATTTGAAATCTATCATGGGTGTGACACCTGGAACAAGAGGCATGCATTACTGTGTTTGTATGGCTGTTGCATTTGAGTTGTGTTGTGTTGTTATTGATTCACATTCTAAGTCCAATTGTTAAATAAGTTGTAGTAGTTCAAAGTGCGTAAAGTAATAAGTTTATGTAATACTGAAAACAAACCTGTAATCTTGTATTGTGTTAATATTTGACACATAAACAGAAAAGTGATGAGATTCCCGTTGTGCATCACAAAAAATGTGCTTCAATGTCGAGATACCCTTGAGCAAGGCAATATCAGTGTCCTTATAGGATGAAGCAAGCTAATGCAGTACTGTGGGTGGATTATATTGAAAAGACTGATGATGTGATTTTTATAGAGTTGAAAACAAACACGTTACCATTTCAATGGAACATTCAACTAACACTAATTTGTTAATTGACTGCTATTAACATAATTAAATAGATATGTAGTCTTAACATTAAGGGAAGAATGGCATTCATCCTGTATTATGTGTGATTAAAGTGTTTGCATTTTTAGAAAGAATTCCTACCATTTTCAATATAATTCGTCAAAGTTATTAAAGTTAGTAAAGGGTGATAGAAATCAGTTGGCCTTGGAATTCTTGGACCACTAACTGGGTTTGTGTCCACTATGTGTGTGTGACTGACATTTTATTGCACCTTTTGGACAGGACACTGACATCTTCCTAATGATTGTTTATATGTGGTCTTTGACATCAACAACCTCAACAGTAATTGCAACATCTGCCTTCAACCTTTCTTTACATTTCCTTAAAAGGAATTTTGTTAAAACTCTCATCTCACTATTTACTTCCATTCTTTTGCAAAAACAGTACTTGTAAGTAGAAAGCTGAATGCCTTTCTCCACTGTGCTTTCTAAAATGACTGCAGTTCGCCGAATGAAATTGTTAGTGTTTAAGATTATAACTGAAACACTAACAGTACTACTAGTTACTAAACAGTATTTACTGTACAGTGTACTACTGGCAGCGACATGAACTTTGTAGACATACAGTATTTTAAGTGTATTTTTGAGAAACCATAGAAGTGAATTACGGATAAATACAAATGTAATTTGCTGGTCCAGCACCTACTACAAATCAGTGGTTAATTCATGGTCATCGTCAGTGTAAGGATTTAATATTAAGGTAAAAAAGCCAAGGGTTTAACAAAAGTCAGTTTAAGCATCTTAGTTAATTTGAAAAAACTTTTTTATTACAGTAGAAATGCATTTCTACTGTCATTACTTCATTACTTTAAACTATTAGCCAGTGGGAAAGTATTTATTCAGCTCTATTAAACAAAAAATAAACCAATATGCAAATGAAATATACAGAAGGCACTGTGATTAATGTTTTCACCTCAATATCTGTTTGTTGATATATGATAACCTTTGTCTACTTGGATAAAGATGTGTGATCTATGGGTTGGGCACATATGTTTGCTGGGGCGCAAATGGCCGGGGGGACGGAGGCGGATCTAAAATAACCCCCCCCCACACACACACACACACACACACACACACACACACACACACACACACACACACACACACACACACACACACTCACACACTCACTTTTGAGCGATCTCCGGGGCTCTGTACCTCTCTGTGAGTGCTCCTAGTTCAGGTACATTTTCAATGAGATCCCTGTAGATCTCCGGAGGTGCCACCCGGACATCCATGATTCAGTACCCATCGAGAGGGCTCCTAGGTCGGGTACATTTTCACCAAGATCCTGATGGAACTCGGGAGGTGTGAAAGTAGGGTTATTTCGTAGGGTGAGCAGTGGCTCATTTGCATTAAAGTAAAAGTCACTAAAACAATGTGATTATAAAAGAGCCTTACATATGGGCTTTGGAATGATCTTTTTGAATAATCTGTCACATAATTTGCATTAAAACCTGGGAAGGAAAAGGGGCATAATGTCCCCTTTTAACAACGTGGGTGCTGAATGGGAAAATGACAGCTGCTTCAGTCTGAGACTAGCAGACACTTGGCGCTTGCACTTTGCACCAGGTGTAAGATAAACCCCATCTAAACTTTGAGGATGTAATATGGATACCGTTTCGCTATTTCCCCTTCTAAATGCTTGACAATCGTAGGATTAGACATTGACCATTCTATAATATGTCAGATATAGAGTGGTTTTTACAGCTTTATTTGTTTTAAAGGGAGATACAGTATCTAATTGTGTGTTATTAACCAGTGATCATGTAGGCATGTTGATTCTTGTAATCCTATCATCACATATTTTTGTATTACAGCATTAACACATATTACGCTAAATTACTTAAGGATGGTTATATATGCTTAACTATTTTGGGGGGGCCGGGGGGCTGGTGTGACTCGTCCAGTCAGGGTGCAAGCCCCTGAGCTACGCGCCGGCCTCGCCTCCCCTCTAATTTGGGCAGCACAACCTAGAAGGGGAGGGGAGCACTATGGCTCTAATGGGTCATTTTGGCCCTAAGACGGTGGTTAAGACCTGTACACTAATATTAGCATATCTCTCATGCACGTTCACTTACCCTGGCTCCAGTAGAGTAATATTTTTATATATTAAAAAATACCCACGCCAAATGAATAGACTAACAATAAGGTATACCCACAAGATAAATACATTTTAAGGAAAAGTCTGCAGTAGGCTAATATCGCTATGCAAACCTTCAGCACCATGAACAACACATGCTTCGCAACAAAACACAAACGCCCATACAACATATTTTACTATAGGCTATAAATATCATTCTACTCACCTATTTGAAGGGTTTGTCTGTTTGTATTGAAATGGCATTTTAGAAATTATTTATAATCTAAACGCAATAAAGCAAACAATTATTCCAAGCACTTGGATCATTTACGTTGGCTAGTTAGATTCTAAGGATTTGTGCCAGAGACACTATATTAAACCTAAAAGGATGTTGTTTGCGCACTCCTGGACGATTTCCCATAAGCAATGCGACATCTTTTAGAAATAGCTATTACTGCAAATAAATTGTAAAGAAATGTAAGAAGTGTGATGTTTCCAGATGAACTATAGCCTACTTTATATAATGATCCTACTGTATATACAATTACTTACTGAACTACTAAGATCAAGCACCATAATAGGATAGCATTATGAAATATCGCTATATAAAAGCATGTGAAGCCACTGTTCCTATAAATATACTGTCTTGTGATCGCGGTGTAATAAAAACACAAACTGTAGCAAATAATCCTAGGTCAAATTTAGATGATAGAGGTGTCAGGCCCCCAAAACCCCCGGTGCAACCGGACCCCCTATAGCTACGCACATGCGTGTACATGAATGTTTGTACTTGTCCAATCAAGCATTTTCTATTTGAATCCAGAGACAATGACAGCATGCCTCATACTGTTAAGTAGTTCCTCTCAACACAGGGATGTCACCGTGATTGGAAATGATAACTCTGTACTGCATATGCATGTAAATACTCAAGGGAAAACAAGATGTTTTAAAATACTTCATCATGTAATCATGCAATGTACCCCTGTCACATCACACTGCACCTCCTCAGTATGCGACAATGTCCTTATTGAGCCACCGTCTTTAGTGCTAAGCTGCATGTAGAGTGGCCACATTTATAAGCTACAAGGGAAACTGTCACAAGTTGAAGCGATGCAGTTGCCCAGCGTTTAATCACAGACCCATCGTAGTGACATGTAATAAAACGTGTCGCCCACTGAGCAGGTCTTAGGACTGGTTATTACCATCTCATTGAGGCGGGACCCCTCAACGGCACCTCTGCACCCCTGTCCCTCCTCGCTGTACGCTGACAAAACCCCCTCCAATTATTCACTCTCTCCTGCGAGAGTAGCAGCCATGTCTGCCACTGACACCAGCTCTCCCTCCTTCTGTCTCTCTCTAATTTTCTCATCCCCAACCCCCACATCCCCAATTCATCTTCAGAAAGTATTATTTTTGGAGAGATAGGCGTGTTCAACCCACGTAGCACTAAGATGCAGGGACAGAGGGGAAGATGGAACAAATGGTTGGGTGCCTGTATCACCCCACCACCACCACTTCCCTGAAAGAAAAACAAACCGTATCACTTCAGAAAGACTAAATGAGAAACATAACCAGCGGGAATAATTATCTTTTAGAGGAGGCTAATCTAAAGCTATCAAATAAACAACATGTCGCTGTTGAGTATAAGGAAATGCAATTATTCAAATGGGATGTAAATGCAAACGCGTGGTGGCGGTATAGAAGAGAGAAAGAGCCAGACAGTGTCCTCTAAGCAGCCGTGGCTCCCCACTGGCTGATCATTTACTGTAATGGATGTCCATGTCCTTGTGGACGTATCCGGTACATTTATAAACACTACGTGCTGAGAGTCAGCTTGGCCACTAATCAAGATTCACAGGTACATCGTAGAGCATCTCTTTGCTTTTCAACTTGTCTTCTGGTCTTATTGAATGGACTAATTATGTTTTCAAAGAAAACACAACTATCCTTAATAATATAAAAGCTGCCGCAGATCACATTTATTTATGAGCCAAGGTTATATGGACCGTGTGCACAGTAGATAGTGAAAGATGCTCCTATCACTGTTTAGATTGAATCACCTATATAGATTTCATCTTACTCAGGTCCAATCTTCCATAAAAGCATCAAATCATTTTTTGATATATAAGGATACAAAACTAGAAGCTTCTTTTTCATTTTGTTCAACTATCTACAGTACTCCTACACGAAAATCACTTTTGGTAAATTGTGTTTTCTTTCTTTCTAGTAGAAAGCATATTTTATTTACAATAAATGTTAACAACAGTGAACTGAATGCCTGGTTAAAAAAGAGGGAGTATTGTTATTGTGGGTTAGACAAAGTTCACATGGATAACCAAATAAAGCAATCATTGGTTTGTTTTCTGCTGTAGATTGTTGTGTTTCAGCCGTACAGACGCACAAGCAGAAGGTATTATGTTCTGTATGTGTTCATCTTGTGCATCTGTAGGTGCAGACACCTTAGGAAGGATACAGTACAATATGTTAGCAATGTTGTGTCAACATTATCCAGTGACATTGCCTTTAAAGATGCTGAAGATAGGATTTGAGAGAAAATGTGTCAGTAAAATGTTCACTGAATGCACCAAAACAAGACAAATAAACAAATAATTAACTTGGAATACGCCATGAGAAACACTTGCTGCACCTATGAAATGTGGCAAATATACAAAATACTTATATAGAAGTATTTTTATTGACATGCACAACCAACTACTCAATGACCAAATTGGACATTAAACTTATATTAAGGAATTCATTGGGAAATGTATTATTTAATCTGTTAAATAAATACGCTATGGTTACTGCTTAAAATAAATGAAAAAAATGAATAAATAAAAAAATGAAATAATTACATAAAGAACTGCACTAACATCGCACTGGAGGGAGAATGCTATCAAATAATCTATTCTATATAATATAAAATTCTATATAATTATAATAGAATCAAAATAAATGTATCAGACATTCAGCACAGGGTTGCTTATGTAACGTAAGAATCTGAGACTAGGACACTGCTAACCTTACCTGTAAGCATGGCAACCTAACAAATGATTTGAATGTGGTAGGTTTGGTGTAATATTTTTAAAATATATTTAAAGATAATAAATATGAAATTAGGAGTTGAACATCAAGTTGGGTCTCTATGTTTTAAGTAAGTAAGTCTTGAAAATGAACCTGGTTTCTAATGTCTTTATTTTGCCTTAAATGCTCTGTAGACCTAAGCAAGAGGGGACTTCAGTCCCACAGGACAGATGATAGTGGTACTTACTTTGCCTGCAACTACTGGCCAAAACATTAGAAGGAATATCACTAGATTAGGGTGATTCCATTTTAAACCTATTAAACAAAGTTTAGAAAAGAGAGGAAAAGTTCAATGAAAAGTAAGATAATCACAGAGCAGGTGGTTCATGATAACACAGAACATTACCATTGCTCAACATGACAACTTAGCTAGTTTGACTGTATTTCTACTGGCTATTTTTAACATAAAGCCGAGGCACACAATTCGTACACTAGTACATTTTCTTGGGTAAAAGACCAAATTTAAACCCTGAGTTACTGATGCTTCTAAGGGGCGTTGCATACACACACACACACACACACACACACACACACACACACACACACCTGGTGTAGTGCTTCCACTGCACTTTATTTAATTCTGCCCCCATTGGTTGCAACGCTGCTCTAAGAAGGTTACTGAGATCTTTGAATTGGACTCCACCGCCAAGGCGGAATGATAGGCCTCCCTTCACTTACTGTAGTTAGGTTCCCAAGCGCTGCACCGGGGTGTGAATGACAGCGGGGCGAGACGAGTTAGAGCTCCCGGCACACACTAAGCGGTGAACACGTGGCACATGCGATGTCAGCGCGCTATCACGTTAACCTCGCATCCCTCCACGGGCTCTCTTCTCTACTTTTAATCTTTCCCATTTTCCTGGAAACGGCAGCAGTTCTCTCTTCTGACTGGAGCGTCAACGTAAATGATCAGTACACATATTGCCTTTAATGATGTGATGGGAAAGGGTAGGTTGTGGGGGGCAGAGGGTGTAAAATACAGGGAAATTGATCTTTAAATATAGCTTCTACACTCTTCGGGATATATATAATGTGTCACAGCACGGCTCCAGGGAAGGGCGTAGGGGGTGGTGTGGTCTGTATAATGATATTATGACATTTCATTTATTTATTTATTTTAAACTGTACATATAATTAAATAAGTAAATGCATATGTTTGATATTTTCCATTAGAATCTAAATGACTCCCAACAGGGGCCCTTGAAACAGCTTATGCTATTTGGGGGTCCATGGTGTGGCAAAGTTTGGGAAACCTTGTTTCAATCATTTGCTGTTGCACAGTGTATTGTTCAACCTCTATATATAATGTAGCCTTCTGCTACAGAACTCTACTGTAGCCGGGTGATGGCGCAAATGATAAGGGAAAGCAAATTAATGTTTACAGAAAATGGTCACTCAATAACATATAAATAAAGCAATTATCAAGACAATATAAGAATCTTGATAAATATGCAAAATCAATACTAAAATGAAAGCATACATTGTCTTTGAAACGTGATTAACATGATAAACTATGGAAGATCACATTGAAATTATTTGAGACTGAGAGATTGAGACACAAATTAAACTATACAATGAAGAATAATTACCGGTAATAAATGAATTGTATTGTATGTATGTAATTGTATGTATATGCATTTTCCAAAACACAAGACAAACTGCACTGCCTTTTTGTTGCAGCGTACTCTGCAAAAAAAGCAGCTCGAAATGCTTTATTTAAACGAAAACAATCCTGTGGCACAGAGTACACTGTGTTCATGTAAACTTAGTAGCCAGCTAGCTAGCCCTGCTAAAACAATGATAGTTTTCTAACATTACAAGCATGAAAAATATGCTAATATATTTATTTTTAAGGAAGTCAAAATAAGGCATATTCATATGAGAATACAAGTCTCAATTTAGATAATTATAAATAAACAGAAATATGAATTCAAAAGTTTCAATGACCACATTGAAAAAACACCCTCAAGCGAAACTAAATCACCACTTTGGTGTGTGTATATACAGTATATACTATATGGGAAAATTGTATAATTGTTTTATATTTGCAATTATATTGCTAATAATATTGTCAGCTCGTATAAACAAATGAAATTCAAGTTAAATTCACCTGGACTCTGTACAATGAATTGTTATTGAATAACTGTACTGCTTACATCATTTTGTTTGGAGATTAGGTACAGCTACAGTTCACTCACATTGAAGACAGTACAGTAGTAAGAATCATACTGTATAGCTAATGGCAATATTTTTTGATAACACACTAGAATAATTTACCTAATGTATTGGTGAAAACAACATGTGATGTCAACTTTATCTTTTATTATTAGTCCCAATTGGAGTTTGAATTTGAGCACATTATCATGCTTTCCATGTGGAGCAATTGGAAGCCTTCCCATCCTCATAAATAACCTAAAATGTGAATATGACTAAATACATTTCTGAGAAAACAAGAGGTTAGAAAATGCTACATTATGCACATTGTCCATATAACCACATGTGCAATTAATTATTATAGCCTTGACTTTACGATCAATGTGGCACGCTACACTATAGTTTTGATGTTAATGCAAAAATCTAGCACAGAAGTTACTGGCAAAATAATGTAAAATATCTGCTACTGCATAAAGCAGTGAACAAATATCAAAGTATTAAACTAAATACACCTCGTAGAGGTATATCTCTGAGATCAGCCTATAAAAAATGCTGCAAATAGATATACTCTATTTGTTTGATCTTGATCTTCAGCAACACGGCTGACAGGCAAGGGGAGGAGAGATGGATTCCTGCTAGGGATTGAACCCATGAAGTCAAGTCACTCCAAGTGACTTCAAAATTTTAGTCAAATCAGGTATGAGTGGAGACAGCCCTGTTTATCCCTGCTGTTGTGTGTGAGTGTATGAAATAGCTTACAGAGCCCCACCCCGTAATATTTTCCCCAAGTTGTAAGTAAAGGATGCCTGGGCACAATTTGTTTCTGTCAGGATGATTAATGGCTCTCAATAACATTATAGCTTACATGGATATGGGAGTGCGCATCTCAACAACGGACAATCAATAAATCTGTGATACTCCAACCACCCACATTCAACCCACCAATAGATTTAGAGGCCATGTGAATGTCTCTGAAAGCCCATAAGTCTTATGCAGATTAATACATTTGCACAGCAAATGTGCTCTACTTCTAGGCCCTAACAGTTTCTAATAATATCTAAAGTAGTATTTCTTCAGTTTGACAGCCAGGCCTTGGTATTCTTAGCACTTTTAGGAAGCCATTTTGTGCACAGTGTATATAAAAGACAGCAATTCTGAGATCAAAATGAAGATAAGTATTTTTTTGAAAGTTTAATAGAGATTTGTATAACTATGTAATCAGACTTAAATGTAATATTAGATCTGTGTAACAGAATTATTAAACTTACAAAATGTTGACACTGGTGTTATTAACAATGCAATATCCACAGTATCACCTAATAAGCACCCACCAGGGTGCTATCTGACTGTTTGCCCAAATGCAGACGTCTTGAGTAGCCTGTGTGTATTTTACGTATCCAACCTCCTTATTCCTTATATCCTTGTGAATTACTGTTGCAAATAGCTGTTGTCCACAAGCTGAATGTTTGATATGCTGCTGTCTTTGCAAGGACTCTTGAGACCTTCCTGGTTAAATAAAGATTCAATAAAATAAAAATAAATGGCTCTTTAAATTGGTGAGAGGAATTTAGTGTGAAGTGGCAGGTGGTCTAGGACCCACAGGTTCCACATCAGGATTTCATTTTTCGCTTTCATTTAATCTCGCCTGCCTCCCTCCATCGTTCCATCTAGAATCCCTTCACATCACACCCATTCTCCTTTGGCCACTCTTCATGTGAGCAAAGCTGCAAAGCCACACTGAGAATCCTCCTGTTTTTTAATGATTGCATAGTAATGAACAGAGTCTTTGGTCAAACTCTCCAGAGTGGCTCTCAGCTCGTCTGCACCAGAACGGCTATAGTGCCTCACCAGAGGCTTTGCCGCTCACCCACATCACTCTCATAAAGAGCTGTGGTTTTGCTTCAGTTACCGCTTCACATAAGAGAGCTTAATAGAGACGGATTCATTGATATGCTGGCCAAGCAGCCCGGGGATTTGGCAGGACAGGCACAAGCTGAGGCAGAGGCAGACACAAAAAAATAGAAAAGAAGAGAGCGAGTGCACAAAGGAGATTGAGTGGGAGGGAATGGAGAGAAAGAGAGAGAGAGGGGGGAAGAGGGGGGAGAGAGAGAGAGGGAGAGAGAGAGAGAGAGAGACAGACCAAGTGACACTAGACCTACAGTATACAGTCATGCACTAACATGCCGGGTATGATAAAGCCATCGCTCTCAGACAGATGCCAGCAATAGACTTGATTTTGTCCACAAACGCCCGCCGTCGTCGTTATTTTGCACCCGTCACCTTGCTTTCCTCGTGCAGCGTGATGGAAGAGGCTGTGAGGCAGAGATGAGCAGCAGGCCTGGGCACACCAGGGGCGAGAAGAACACATTTGACAAAATCAAATCAGGTCGGTCAAAGGTGAGGCCTGCCAGCCTTCCCGCAGGGCGGCCCATATAGTATCAACACGGCGTGGCTGAGACGAATCACAAATGCACTCTGACTCGGGAAGAAACACCCTTGGTAGTACAAACCCGTAGCTGGGGAAGGAAAATACACCATCGCACGTTCTAGGGCTAAACTATTGAATCCGCTGAAACCCGATTAAGCCCTCAAACACTTTGGTAATGCTAACACTGAATAGGCCTAGCTATTGAGGCAGTTAGCCTATACGTAGCTTTATAAGAAAGATGAAAGACGACTCAGACATGATTGGACAGGTCTTTACTGTCACTGCCGCTGTTCAGAGGTGATTTATAGGACTTTTTTTCATCCACAATGAGGTAAGTCCTCATAGCAAGTAGACCTGATCAAACTAGACGCAGCTCATAGCATTACTCTTTGATATGCAACTCTCCGTAGAGCAAAGGCACCAATTGATACCATTATACAGCGTTTGACTTGCTAATAGCTTCATTAGAGGGCGGGTGCTGGCTTATTACGGGGGTCATTGCGAATGCGGCCATCTATTGGGGCTTGGGGTTAGGATGGGTGAAATCAACCGTAATATCACCTGTGCGGGAGAACCACAGACAGGTGATGAGGTGTTGTCCTTTTCCCCATGCAGTCACGGCATAACGCTCCTGTTAGCCGCGTCCATCCGCTCCGCCTCGGCAGTAGAGAGGTCAGGACGTGGGCAGATTACCTATTTAGCATTTTATCAGGCCGTGCTTTTTACCGTGCAGCAGAGGGTACTGAGTCAGAGAGAGAGAGAGGAGAGAGAGAGAGAGAGAGAGGAGAGAGAGAGAGGAGAGAGAGAGAGAGAATGTTTATTTTTAAGTATTATATCATTTATTTTTAGATTAATGATGATGATAAATTAAAAACTGCTATGTAATAATGGTTTGTTTACTGACCGTGCTTAGAAAGGTACAAGAAATCCATAAAATAACTTTGAAACATGTATTGTAATTCAGATGTATAGTACATACAGGTAAACAGTTATATAAATCTATGAAGAGTAGTTATTTACTGAAAAATATCTGTTTTAGAGCAAACACCTTTCATCAGCCAGGCTCTAAAAAACACCAGTGATTCAATATGATATCAGTTGTGCAGCCTTAACAGAAGTGCATTAACACTGATGTAGGAAAGTCAGGGAGATGTCAATCAAGTGGGACTGTATGCCCATTGCCCACACAGTACTGTGAAGCGGTCTAATCAGCATAATGGGCTGTTTTTGAGCTATGTTTTCTGTAGTACATGTTTCCCTCCAACCAATGCTTTCCATTTTCATAGATTATTTCCCCCTTGAGCACCTTTTGTTTCCTTCCACCTCTTGTCCGCGATGAAGTGCCTTTAAAGAATGATGTAGTGTAAAGAAATAAATCTTTCCACCTGTATATTCATTTACAGAATACCCTGAATGTGGCACATGCCATACAATATCTGCAGAAAGCTAGGCAGAACGACCACACACACTAATAGCAATCATACAATGTTCCACCATTTCAGGTGTACAGTACGTACAGATCTTTATCTTTATCATCAGAGAGAGGCCCTGCATTAATGAGCTTCTTCACTAAGCCTATAAAGTGACTATATGACTTTCTGCCACTAGATAGCATACTAACGCAGCACGAGTGTGATGTCATCCAATGCTCAGGATGCATTACTTACTCAGTATATCTTTACATAGAAAATGGTTTGCTGCTATATTAATGTTTAATATATTGTGCACCTATAACTAAATAATGTGTGATAAGATATTCTAATATAATAGATTTGTTGTCAAATATCTCCACACGGTCTACAAGCTGTCCATTCTGTTTTGGGCTGAAAACAGAATCCTGCATGTCACAGCCCTGGCTCTGTAAGTTGGAACACAAGCAAAGTGGTGCAGGCCGCACCACACAACAATATCTCAGCCTTGGCAAGGTGTGTCCAGTTTTTGGGAGGAGTTGAGTATTGAAGACATCCAGCATCGCTTACGCCAGCTTTAATAAATCAACATTAATAAATGATGTACAGTACATCATACGTATTATGTTAGTGCAACACTTTTTTTAATCTAAATGGTACCAGTACAATCTGAAATAGGTGTTGAAGTGTTGAAGCACTATTCTGACAGTCAAACATGAGCAGCATCGCCCCTGCTAGATTTGGCACACAGCGCTCAGTCCAGTTTCCTCATGTGAGGCAGTAATCCATGCCAAGCATCAGCATGGGAGTACCGAGGTATAGCTACAATCAGACACGGCGGTCATATGGTGAGACCTCACCCCAAGAGGCCTTTAGTAATGCTGCCTCTTTTTCCTTGGCACATCCCATGCTTAAGTACACACCGCTTTGTTTAGGAAGCTAAACTGTGATGTATTTGCCACCACTGCCAGGCATGCACACAAACACACAACGCACACTAGCATAAATTATGTGCCTGCTGTGTCCGCATCAAGAAAGGAACAGGTCAAGTGGAACTACATGAATATAAACAGGAATACAGAAACACAGCTTTTCATAATCCTCTTGAGAGATGGCTCAGTTCCCCCTGGTTACATTACACAGCAGCACTGAGGTTTATGGTGCTGGCTATGGCTGCGAGCCACACAATGTTTCATGGCACAGCGTCCATATTAATTCCCCCTCCCACGACCGCCAATAGCATGTCCACGTGCAGTTCCCAGCATCTGTCATCCACTGCATCGTGTCCATTCGCTGGACATGCAAGGCCAAAAAGTAAGTAAACGAATGACCAGTGTATGTGCACAATTCCCCCCACACACACACACACCTCATTTCTTAGATCTCCCCAACCCCTTTAGAAACAGTGGCTATGAATCTTCATTGTATCCGTTGGTGTGGAAAGCAGCCCTTTCCTAAATGACTATTGATGGTGATGCCACACTGGAAGGAGTGCGAATACGACATGGAAATGAAGC
This sequence comes from Amblyopsis hoosieri, assembly GCA_027564755.1. NCBI lineage: Eukaryota > Metazoa > Chordata > Actinopteri > Percopsiformes > Amblyopsidae > Amblyopsis > Amblyopsis hoosieri. The sequence goes on along the minus strand of JAODUE010000021.1, from coordinate 3,708,866 downwards.
AGCGGACCCCGTCTGGTGGAGTGTGTGTCTGTGTCTGTGTGTGTGTGTGTGTGGAAGGGGGGGGAGGGGTCGGATATGTAGGAGGAGGCTGGAGGTGTGGGAGAGTGGCCGATGTTGTTAACGGTGTTGGCGTGACTGGCCTGTGCTGTGAGTTCACATTTTATTATTTTCTGTGGGGGAGGGGGTTATTGCAGTGAGACAGTCTGACTAAATACATGTTAACTAAATCCATGTTCAATGTTTGCTGCAGCATGGCTGAGGGACAGTAGCAGTTTCTCATCACGCTGGGATATAAAACATACAGTTGCCGCAGAGCAGCAGCCCAGAAACAAGGACAAGGAAAGCAGCACGGCTTCAAATAACACTGAGTGGTACAGAAGTGGGGACTTTGCTCCATAGAGAAATGAAGGGTAGGAAAAGGCCTCCCCCGAGGCCAGTTCTCTCCTGTCCTCAGCATTTCATTTCTGTGATTACAGAGCTACTGACAAATGTTACGCTAGTATGTCATGTGATGTATAGCACTGCTAATATGAAAGTGCTGAAAATACAGATGGACACACACACATGCATCCAGCCAGTGGCTGCTGGTGAAACCAAGCCCACTACGTCATGTTATTTAACTCTAGATAGCGGTATACAGTACCTCTACATTCTTATGCTAAAGTAATCTTATGATATTTACTATACAACTAAAGTACAGTACTGTAAGGTAATGCACCTCAAGTTTATCTTCAAATATCAGATGAATATAAAAGAGGGGTCAGGACACATAGAATCAGCATATAAAGTCATAGCGTGCTATCAAGTCCACCAGCTGACTCTACTGTATTTGCCCTTGTTAGTCGACTCCTGCCTCTTGTCATGCTCTCTAATAGACTGCTCTTGCATTCCAAGATAAGCCTTGCATCAATGAGCCGGATTAACGCCTCTGTTTCCTCTCACTTTAACATAGCTTTTATAAGCAGTGCAGTATAAGAAATCCATACTCTTCTTTTAATACTTTAATACAAAAATATGAACTTCTACTCTAAGAATGAATTGTCCAAGTCTTCCAACAAAACCCAGTAGAATATTTGTCTTATTTGTCTTACACAAAATAGCCTAGCATGCAATATTACCAGCAGCATGGCTTCATTTTATTAGTTTCTTTAACCTTAACAATGTTCAAATTCCTGATTTGGTTTCCCACAAGAAAACCCACAGTCTACATCTCATTAAATGCAAGCTTCCACTTATTCAGCCCAGACTCTGGTGTGTAAATTCAAGTTTGAATCAGATAGAGTTTATATTCCCAGCAAAAGCAGTAATTTCTCATTTGAATTAACTTCCCTTAGCTCAAAGTAAGTCATGTATAACAATGGCTGTGTGGTCCACTTCAGTTTAGATCATGGATCGGATTCACTGCTCTGCAGGTTCACTCGCCGTTGCCCCCTGACCTCTTTCAGCTCTCTAGCCATCTAGCTTTAACTTTGAAATTATCTTCCCTGTTACAGAGCAACACTTTTATTAAGAGGGTTCTCAACTTCCAAGGCTGACTTAGTGTGAGAGATTGACCAACCTGTATTTTGGCATATACTGTACATTGGCATGAGATGCATTGAAATCCATGGGGGGAAATAGTAATGATACAGCGTGAGAGATAAAAGCCACATCATGCTAGTCCAAATCTACCAGACCTCTCTTGTTAAGGTCATCACATCTTTTTGTGGTGATTTATATACTGTATATTCACTTCACTTCTATGTATTTTCATTTGCAATGGCCCATATTAGCTAGTGCTCCATAAAAAAAAAAAACAGAAATGCAAATCTGAAAAAAAGGAAAGGTCTAAATAAAATGTTATTTTTAAAGGGAGTTTTCAAATTGCAGCTTATACTTTAGTTTCTTAGTTTGCCACACTCTTGGAGCACTTCTTGCATCGTCCTTTTACGTGTGCTGACCAATAACAGATTAGCATAACAAATAAACAGAACAAAACAGAACACAGGACAGAGGTCTCCTCTGCCCCTCACCACTGCAGGTGTAAAGGTAAAGGTGCTTTTATTGTCACTGTTACATGTCTATGAGAATTTCTCTCACCTCTCAAAAACAGGAGCAACCTCATCTGCCTCTATGGACCATCCTCCTCAGATCCACACTCAGAAAGACCTGGAATTTGTATTTCTCTGATACAAATCACACCAAATGCCTAGTACAAATGTTTAGCATCATTTTTCTCCCTCTTACATTGTTCACAAGACTTGACCTTCCTGTGTACCGAAGCTGTTCAAAGGGAGGAGATAGACAGATTTATCATCAAAGAAACCAAATGAAAGCATTTGCCAGCTCATAAATATTACACACCCACAAGCAATGTGCTTTTTCTTGCTGTGGAAAATAGTTGCAGGAGTTAACTGCAGGGGTTAATGGGCGCTTCTGATACTGTGAAATACACATGACACACCTCCAACCCAAGGTCCAAACAGCTTGTCCTTGGATTTCAAGCTTTGACAAGTTACTCAAACAGAAAACATCATCAGTCTACAAGCCTTGAAATAGACATGACACACCGAGTCTCTACTTACAGCAATATAGGAGTCATTCATTCATAACCACTCCGAAAATATGTTTGTAACAACAACAAAAACATTTTAAAGTAAACCTGTTTTGCATTTTGTATCTGTTCTGCTACTGTATTTCTTGTAAATATCTTTAAGGGATGTAGTATGTTTGATGAATGACCTTGGGTGATTAAACGTGAAGCATTCAACCTGTCATATGATTCAGATCTCATCTAATTAAAATAAAGGTTCCAGAAGAAACACCTTCGAATTTTAATTATTTACTGTGTGGAACTAAGTAAATAAATAAAAAGCTACCCTGCTGCGCTCTTTTGGAAAATTCTAATGAATGTAACAAATTCCGTCAGCTAGAAGATCGAAATATGATCTTAGAATATATGTTGTTTATTTTAAATTGTATGATGATACATCAGGCAGCCAAATAAGTCAAGGCGGCAGGATTCTGAGGCATGAATTCATCCAATTTGATAATGGCTGGATAAACAGTTTCAAAGCCATGTCAAAACAAAGCATGACCTATGTTTGTTTAGTTCAAAATTAACCATTTGAACACGAATATTGGTGGATGTTGAACCATACATACATCTTTGATATTGTATAATCTTCCCCGTGCCTTTACTGCATGCATTCAAGCAGGATGAAGGCAAATGTTATAGGACTTGAGGATTCTCAGTTCAAACAGCAACCTGGTCGGTATAATTCCTGTCCTAATCCCCACACCAATAAAGAAACCCTCGTTATAAGAAGCATATCAGCACTCTCATAGAGGCCATGGTGTCAAACACCTCAGGACATTATAGGCCTGACAGGAAAGGCACATTGTAATCACTAATGTAACACACTAGCCACCCTGCAAATCATCCCATGCTACATGAATCCCCAGCAGCAAGCTTTTTGGCTTTACCTTTTTGTCTCTCCTAGTTTGGTGTGGTGATGTTATATAACAGTGGGGGAAAGGAAGCAGTCGTGTCCAAGAAGATTTTCTGGAGACCTTGACAGAACGGATGGGTCTCCATTACTGTAATGAGGCTGCAGAAATGGTCGCCGCGCTTCCCTCATTTATGCCATTTCAGCCTGCGCCTCCTCCAGGGAATACGCATTTTCTCCTATAATAGCCTACTCAGTCTTGCTTTTCACTCTCTCTCTCTCTCTCTATTTCTCTCTCTCTTTCTAGCTCTCTCTTTTAAGCTGATGTTATTATTCTCAAATTCTACCAGATATGCGTACATGTCGTGTGCGTGTGTGTATTGCATCATAAAGGAGAGATGGTGGGATCACGGACTGGCTAAATGGGACTGCTTGTATGAGTCCAGCAGCCGAGTTGCTATGGCATTTGGTTTGGTGACCTAACATTTCACTTTTAAAAGTGCTAATTTAGTAATGTGGTGTTTTTGGTTTTTTGGACCCTCTGCGGACATGAATGGAATATTTTAAACAAGTTATGTACTGTCAAATCATAGCACCTTTATAAATGTTGAAGCTTTATGTGCTTCTGACATGATGTTTAAGGCAGCCAACTAAAGGCAAAATTATGCAGATGTCTAAATAGGTCTGCTTCTGTAATCTTGCTGTGGACAGATAAACAAAAAGAATATGTTTTAGTTCAGAGTTGTGACAGTAGTGACAACAAACCTTTATCTTGCAGTTCAACACATTAAATTGATCTAATCCCAGATCTAGAAGTGTATTTAACACTGTTTGAGTATCAAGGTTTCATATTACCTTTGTTGTATTAGAAGAATTATGTATTAAAAGTAACTCTCATGACTGCCAGACTCTTAATGTAAAACTACCAGAGAGTATCAGTGAAATTTATGTATAAATATAGGCAAAATATATCAAAGTAAAGATACATGTGTTCTAATATTTTATAGCAAGTGATTATGACAATTGTAGACCTACAGTATTGCCATTTATTTGCTCTTAATGTTGAGGTGATACAATACTAACTATTGAAAATGCTTTAGTATGAACTAAATTATTTTCAGGATTAATTAAAATAATTTGACAGGATGCTGGTGATCTATTAAAATGACAATGAGTCTTAATAGTGCTTTCAGGCTTGTTGTTCACACTCTTAATTTTCTTTCAAACTTTATATAAATTATATCAAAAATAGAAAAAATGAAATAATGTTGTAATCCAAATGTATTGCATTAAACCTGAAATTCCATTATGTAGGCATAGCCAATGATAGTAAAGTGAATGTTAAAGGTTTGAAACTAAAAGGAAAGGGCAAGTGCTATTTAAAAAGAATAAGGGACAGTTCTTCAGTTGAAATCTATTATTCGTGGTTGTCAGCATTTGTAAAGTAGGCTATAGATAAAAAAGTGTATTATGTACTTGCAAAAAAAAAAAGACAAAAATTGAGTTTTTGTCAAGTAAGGCAAGTACATTTTGCTATGTTGTCCAGTGAAGCACTCTTGATTGAAACAAGATTCATTCAAATACAATATGACATTCCAGTAATAGAGTAGCAATATTCAAGCAGCCAGCCAATTTTCGTGATCTGAGCCCAGGCTTACAGTATATGGAAATGTGCTTATCTACTGTTACTACAGTCACACAAGAGCATGGCTCTGTGATACTTCTTGGCAATCATCCCGGCCATTTTATTGTTTACTCCACCAATGTCAGGTGGGTTTTCACAGAAAAGGCAGACAAAAGCTCATGGTTAACATTTGCCCTATTCCCCCATAACAATTACCCATGTGACATGTTGCTCTTCTAGTGCAGTATTATACAGTATGATGAATTTAAATTTTAAATGAAAGGCACACATTAATTTCACCCTGGGGGAAAAAGGTCTCTTGAGTAAGATCAACCAATTAACACATTGCCAAAAGAGAGCTTTTAAAAATCAGATTTCTCATTCTAAGATGGTAATTTGCTTTAATATAAGAGCCTTTAAAAATATGAATATTGATTGAAAGTAGAATTACTGCAAAACAAAATAATATATATAGTATACTCACGCGACAATTTGAAATACTTGAAAGTTTGTAATAATGCAATGCCTTTTTTTACAGTACAAATTATACAAGCTATAGCCCAGACTTCATGAACACAAGGGGTTTACATTAATCAGCACCACTTTATCATCATCAGAGACATCCAGAAGAGGCTGCAATGACAAAACCATGAAATGTTTAGCGTGCTATGTTTTCTCTTGGGGCGGAAATCTGTAAGTGGGGTTTTGTAAACTTGATGGTTCGTAAACATGGCCTGGGGGCGATCTCCTACAGAGCTTTACATCACACACACACAGAAAGAGCTCTGTGCCAAGGGCCCATAGTGTCATTGTTTATTTAGCTCAAGTTCCAAAATATGTTTTTTTTTTATTCAGTTATACGAAAAATGGAAACACAAACTTAATTACATTTAGGTTATTTAACAAATACTGTTATCTAATGCAGATTACAGTGACTATACTGTGCAGTTAGAAGTAAAAGCAAATAGGGACAGAGATGGAACCCAAAACCTTTTTTCTGGTAGACCACCACCCTAACAACTAGAATAGCTAGATCCATGGACACCCTACTTAACTGCAGTTCCCTGAAGGTCAAACTTCTTTAAACAAAATACTTACCTGTTGGCATTCTTCAGGTTGGCTTGGATTTCAAATGAATCTTCATCTTTCAACAACAAACCCAAATGAGCCCCACACATTTATCTAACAAGAACATGACTATACTCTGCCAATCCTTCTTGTGTTTTAATACCAGTGGCCTATTGATATCTTCCCTCACAGTCAAAAAAGCAATAACGGGAAAAGTTCCACCCCTGTGTGATAAAACCCCCACCTCTGGAATGAACTCACAACCTTTTGATTATAAATGTATAATGTGAAAATTGCATTTTCTGTATGAACAATTCAGTTCCTAATATGCCTAGACACACTGTGTTACCTGGTATAGAAGTTGAGTGTATATGTTCCATATAGACAAAGGAAGTGTCTGCTCTCTTTTGGTGGACGCTGGAAACAGTTTCATCGCGTAGGTATTATCATAATGTCTTGTTTAATGTTAAAATACACAGGAGTGACTGACCAATCCCATGGTGGATATGCAATATTACAATTTAGAAAGTAGTAACTCATTGTTCAACCCATAAAACAGACCACATGCTCACAGCACAGTGTACCCCAGCAGGGGGTACCCAAAGCCCCAACTCATGCAGAGCCCAGACTTCACGGGTCCTAGGCTCTCAGGCCCCCTCCTGTGAGAGGCAGAGGTGTGTCAGGCTAGTGTAAGGCTTTAAATGTTCTTAAGGTTAAAATGCTCCTCAAGTAAGCCCAGCTGTATATATAGTGATGTTACATCAGTTGGCATAAGTCAATGCCATGTTAAAGTACTGCCTCTTTGGGACCAACTATGTTTAATTTATGTTTATTACCTTTCATAGTATTGTTCATGTGGTTTTCCATGTTATTATTAAATAATTAAGTTTCCTCTGTTGCTATGATCGCTTGACCACAGAATCATAAACAAGTATCGAAGTTGGGAAGGCATATACACCCTCAACACGGCCTTTTCGACAAGTTCGGTAGCCCCTACTACCGGCCTTAAAAAGCCAGTGCCAAGTCTCAGACGCCGCCCAGGTCAGGTATTCAAAACCTTGTAAATAACTTAGCTGTATTCTGCGTGTTTGTTTCTCTTTGTTTAAACTCAGGAACTGAAGCCTTTGTTCAACCTCGTGTAGTTTACCTGCACAACATATTAAGTATTAGCCGCTAACTTTGCCATTACGCCATCACCGTTTTGTTTATTTACAAAGTTAGGTTAACTAGTTACTATCTTTAAAGTTTTAAGCATGTTTTATAAGTTTATGTCTCACTGTATTTGCCATTTTGTCGTATATATAGCCAGGAGGACTTTGTGACTTGCTATACCCAGTCTCTAGTCACGAATAGTCAATTGAGCTGTTAAGCGTCCCCGTTGAAGGACATTTCGAACTATACTTAAATAGCATGGACCAACTCGGCGGAGACGAAATCTGGCCCAAAACTGAAAGGCAAACCCGCGTAACGCTATGATTACCTATGGTTGCCTAGAATCGGGGAGTCACCTAGTCGGCCTTGAGAGACAAAAGTCCTACTCCGACTGACCTAAGTTAGGGGAGGAACTATGCATAGTGATGCACTATGCGGGGAGGAACGGATAGTGCATCACCTCCCAGTGCGGACGCATACTGCGTCCGAATGTCTCCAACAGCTGACTCCCACAGTCCCACTTAGTCCCAGAGCAAGGCAAAGCAACATTTCTGTTTGATTCCGCTGGTGCTGATTAATTGTGTGATTAAGTCACAAATCCCTCTACAGGTTTTTTCTATACCATAGAAACACTGTTCTCTTCAGCCTCACTCTCTTCCTGACCACATTAGCGATAGCCGCTAGTTAGCTCACCTGTAAGATAGGGAATCAATAGCAGGACGTGATCTGTTGTCAAACGGTGTTTTTGCCTTAATTCTATGCAACTAACTGCTACCCCTTGTATGTTGATTTATAAACTGCTGGGTGAGTTATTTCCATAACTTGTGGTGTTTGTGGGACTCTAGTAACGGTGGTTGATATGTGCTCATTTATTATTACTATTGTGTGTGTGTAATGTCTATTAACTCATTTTCTTATGCTATTTTAAATACATTCATGATTGTTTAATTGTAAAGCTTTGTGTCAGTGTGATTGCATACAAAACCTGAGTCACTAGCCAGTAGGATTAACCCTTCAGTTGAGATTGAAATGAATTAGTAAATTCAAGAAATTTATAAAATATTATTAATACTTTAATTTAATGTCGTTCCAAGCTGCTGCGGGTCAGTATTTGATATAGATATGGACCAAAAACAGATTGGTGGTGCCCCAGAACTATGAGTTAGTAAACAATAACTATTAATAATTAATATTTTAGGTTTAAAGTCAGCTAAACTGATGAGCCATTGTGAGATCATACCCGATCCACACATCCTCTTACATCAAGACACAAGAGAACACCCAACCTGTTCAAACATACTGCAAGGAAGCTGAGTGACCTCTGCCAAATGGTTTCAGGGTTAAAATCTGTGTTGTGTTGCTAAGATAAAATAAGGGAAAAAAACTATTCTAATAAGTATAGTATACTATTCTAATAAGTTGGTGTACAATGTCAAACAAAACAAAACAAAACACATTCAGCTCATTAAACCTCTAACCAAGAGAGCAGCTTTGATATTCTTCATGTTCATATCACATGAGCTGACAATGCTGCCTTATGATTCCATATGTAGCTTTTCACATTAACAAATGCAAGAACTCAGTGCAGAGTGGATATATAAGACATACTTAAAAGCAAAAAACATAAGACAAATGACAGGTTGCCAACCCAGAGTATTTCATCTTGAAACACCATGCATTTCCAAAGTGTTGCATCTACCAATCAACTTAACACATGCCTCGAGATGAATGGAATCCATTATCTTTTCTCAGCTGTGAAGGTCAGCCAAAAAAGTTTGCAACATTTCCAAAAAAAGGACAGCTCTCGTGTAGAGCGAGAGAGAGAGAGAGAGAGAGAGAGAGAGAGAGAGAGAGAGAGAGAGAGAGAGAGAGAGAGAGAGAGAGAGAGAGAGATGGAGACAAAAAAGCACTTTTAAGGAGTCTGGAAGTTTGAAATTTCTCATTTGGATGTGACAGGGGGTTGGTGGTAGAGTAGCGTCACTCAGGGACAGCTCTCTGGCTGTGGCACTTATTCTTCTCGTTCTGTGCAAACACGCCCCCATACCCAGTCCCGTCACCGGAAGACAGCCAGGCTCAACAGCCATGTGGGCTCCCTGTTCAACAACAACACAGTGTGCTGGCAGCCTCACAACAGACGAGCACTATAGCTGGGCTCGAACACAGCGTTCCTCTGCCAAGCAATGCAAGTGCGCTGTTGTGAAGCTGTGATTGCAGCGTCTTACGTGTGTTGCTGCAGCAGGTATTGATAGCTGAAGCAAACAAAAGAATGTCGGCACAAATAGCCTGTTTGTAATTAGAATCTCAACTTGACACACAATAAGAGCTTAGAAAAATGTTTGAGAAACTTTTCTTCGCAAAACTGATGACATTTTCATTCGCTATGGGCCATGACAATGCCATGCCCTTTAGCGCTCCGATATTCATGAGGTAATTATGAGCTGACTTAGAGGGATTATAGTACATGAACAACTCTTTTGTTTTTGTGACCTTGGAGAGGTTGGCTAATCTTGAATTGAGCAGTAGTAAACACTAACGTTTACATTCTGTTCCAATGTCAACTTTCTCACACCTACAGGCCACACAATATAGTCACTTTGTATGGAATTACAGCAAATTACATAAAAAAAAAGTAAAGATAATGTATTATTTATTTCACCTTACAAATACAGCTATATTATATATGATATAATAAAATACAAAGAATACAAAGTGCAGTTTCACATTCTGACTGCAGTAACCAATCTGGCCAAGACATTCTACAGTATGTGTAACGTCCAGGGTTGCGGCAATGGGCGCCGCAACCCTTTGCCCGCGTCGCCAGCGCCTCGCACCCACACTTGCAATCAGCCGATTGCCGTCAGCCGTGTGGGTGTGAGGGCATATAGGCTGGTGACGCGCGGGGGGCCGTTTGCAGGTTATTGTTTCATGTTTCCTGTTCCGCGTTTCATGTCTCAGCTGGATGCGTTTATGTTACGTGACTTTTTGTTTAAGTTTTATTTGAGTAAACACCGAGCGTGTGGCTCGTCCTCCCCTGCATCTGTGTCTTTTCATTTTTCGTTAGTTTACACTCGCTTCACAGCACGCCGTTACAGTATGGAGTTTTTACAATGTGGGAACAACATAACATTCACTAGAGAAAACCTGTAATTGTGGTCAGAATGTATATGTATTTAGACAAAATAAAGAAAAGTAGCAGCATTTATGAGTCACATGTAATATTAATGTCATGTTCTTCTTGGTGTTCGTGCTTGTCTGTACCACTTCGCACAGCAATGGTAAAATGATGCTTAATATTCATAGTCTTAATATTATTTCTGCATTTTACTGTACGATGATGGATTTCCCTGTCTGTGCTTCCCTTGAAAATGCGGTTTCATACATATTCATTGGGGTCCTCTAAACAATTTTTACATTTTGTCATCTTCAATGATGCATGCCATAAAACTTGGGTGTGTCGGGGGGACATGCCTATATCACCAACACCCTACCCAATTTACTACCGGCTTTCTTGCATTCTTCATCATCAAATATTTTAAACCCAGCTTAACAGATACCTGGAGCTATAATGGAATAATGGAATAATAATAGATTTGTAATAACTTGTTCACACAAAGCATTCGTCAGACACATTCGAAAGATGCCGTTATGATCTCCCTCAAAAAAATGATTGGGGGAGTGTGTGTCTGTGTGTGCGTGTGTGTGTGTGTGTGTGTGTGTGGGGGGGGTGATATGTCTCAGCTAATTGGGACACATTAATCACAATATCGCAGAGGTTACTTTAGAGCAAGGGTTCCTTCTTCATTTAATGCTTTGTAAAATGTATTTAGAAAGCTGACACATTGTGAAATTCAATCAAAGTATTTGCTTCATCAACTTTGGCATCCGAGCGGAATCTTGTTCCAAAAACAAACCAGTTAAGAAAGCCTAGTTACACGTAAGAGATTGACAACAGGTCTGTGATGCCCGTGGCCAGTTGATCAGTAAATATGGGAGATCTCCATAGAAATTCATTAGTTTATTGGATGTGTTTATTGAATATGTTTCGGAGGTGGAAGAAGGATGCCCGCGTGATGGTTTTGATGTGTGATTCAAATGATAGGGAGTTATCAAATGCCACACCAAGGTTTTTGGCAGTTGTTGACAGTGGAATGGGAAGACCAGCAATAATTAGGGTGTGTGGAGAGAGTGGTTTTGGAGCCAATGAGCAGGACCTCTGTCTTGTTGCTGTTAAGTTTGAGGGTGTTTAGAGTCATCCAATTCTGAATGTCCTAAAGGCAGCTAGTGAGGGAGATGGGGGGAGTGTGGTGGGTTTGGTAGATATGTAGAGCTGGGTGTCGTCAGTGTAGCAGTGGAAGTCGACATTGTGGTGTCTCATGATCGTGCCCAAGGGTAGGAGGTATATGATGAACAGCAGAGGACCCAGGACCGAGCCTTGAGGGACACCCAGTGAGACTGCCTCACATCTTTTGATCTGGATGTTTATGTGATGGCGGTTGGGTCGTTGTTTTGGGAGTGGGCAGGTATTTAATATAAGGCGGGTTTGTGGTCAGATATGGGGAGGTGACAAGAGTCAATTATAAAATTGTGGATGAGTAGGGCTTTGTCAGAGAGGGAACGGTAATTAAATAATGCAAATTTAAGACAGTCATTACTGTAGCAATCCGACAAATTGCGGGATGGCTGTGGGTTGGGAGGGGGGGGGGATGCGTTGATTCGACCAAAAGGAGCGGATACCGATTGGAGTGTTGTTGCTGCTGAATGTGTAGCTTCTGCGAGAACCACGGTGGATATATCTCCGCCGACTGAGAATTTCAGGGTGATCATGCAGAGCTGAGGGGGTGATGTAAGACCTTGACTTGAGTTGTAGAAGCTCAGTTCACAGAGTATTTCAGTAGAGATGAGATATGTTCAGGGTTAATCTACATTAGGGGAGAAGCAATACGATGTAGAGTAGATGGCGGAGAGAAATTACTGCTGTAGTCCTCTGGAGCAGGTGGGAAGTGCCGTAGCACAGCCGAAAGCCGTTGGTGATGAAAATCCTTTAGTGAATTTAAAACTAAGTTGGAGTGCCTAATCGGTAATGAACAAGTAGGATAAATTCTGGTAAATCGTATGTCTCCTCCAGTTTATGTTTTGAAGACGGGTGTAGTAGAGCCCTCTTGTTGTAGTGCACTACCAGTACTGTGCCAGAATGAAATGTGCGGTCAATGTATATCCACGCCATGTCCGTATGTGCTTGTAACTGCAAGTGTATCGGCAGTAGCAGAGAAAGATGTTTCTATTAAAGTTCAACGTAAACCTATGCCCTTGCAGAAACGTCAAACAAGCTTGCGAGATCAGGATGGCACCACAAAGCTATACTGCCTACCCACTTCTTGACTTTAATGACACATGCATGCATGCAAGACGGGTAGAATAGGTGAATGCCTGCTAAAACATATCAATATGTTAATGCTTTTTTCAAGTAATATCAAAAAGATAGGTTTGAAAATAAGAAATGAGACTGGATGCTTTACAAGTTTACAAGTTTTCAAGTTTACTTGATGAAAATATATGACAATTTTGACATTGTATTCATTGGTTAACAGTCTATACCCTCTTCAGTATCATTATATTAACAAATATGTATCATTATGTATGCCATTTATCTGCATTGTGCTTATTGTAGGCAACAGTGTTAGTTGTTAGTTGTATTTTGGAGCATTAATAATAGGCCTGAACTTTGATGAGACAGCAATTCCGGTGTTAATATTGACATATTGTCAATTTTTATAAAAATCTGCATTCTACACATGAAATATGTTTAAAATCGCCCAAGGCTCTTGCTGGCTATACCTACTGAGCATACTTTTGAAACACTCATGCGTCATCAAAATCAAATGTTAATGTTGATTCCCCTCTCCTCACTGTGCACCTTGACTATGTTTTAATATTTTTCAAAGGGCAATGGGTTGAGTCAGGCTCAGAGTTGGGGTGAAGTTACACTTAATGATGGAGCAGTATTTCACATCACACTAGGCTTAGTTAGGGCTGGGCGATATGGAACAAAAATCATATCCCAATATATTTAGGTTGAATACCGATACACAACATATATCGGTTTTTCTGTGGGTTGTGAGGAAGATCTACAATCTGCCTCACGTTACTAAGTGATATATAGCCATACACTGTTAGTTTCTTTATGTATTTG
>JAODUE010000021.1:3665632-3695304 GCA_027564755.1 Amblyopsis hoosieri | reverse complement strand
GTCATCCAAGACATCCCCTCCACATCCAAAGCTTTTAGCATTTCTGGACGGATCTCATCAATCCCCTGGGCTTTGCCACTGTGGAGGTGTTTGACTACCTCAGTGACCTCCCCCAGGGAAATTGAGGATGATCCCCAATCAGCCTCCAGCTCTGTCTCTACTATAGTCAGTCGAATTCACGAGTTCCTCAAAGTGTTCCTTCCACTGCCCTCCAATTACCTTCCAATTACCTCCTCAGTTCAACAGTGTCCCATCCTTAATGTACACAGCTTGGATGGTTTCCCGCTTCCCCCTCCTGAGGTGGCGGAGGGTTTTCCAGAAACACTTTGGTGCCGACTGAAAGTCTTTCTCCATGGCTTCTCCGAACTTCTCCCACACCCGCTTCTTTGCTTCTGCTACGGCAGATGCTGCATGCCCTTCGGGCCATTCGGAACCTTGCAACCGCCTCCAGAGACTTCCGGGACAACATATCCTCACAGGCCTGCTTCTTCAGTCGGACGGCTTCCCTGACCACCGGTGTCCACCACAATGTTCAAGGGTTACAGTAACAGCATATGGCTGCAGTACCAGCATTGGTCACCATACCACAGTAAGAAAGCATTGCAGTTGTATTTGTTGTACGGTTGTCTGTATCAATTACATTTGCATTATTTATGGAATAGTATCATTTAATGTTGCTGGTTTTGCATCAGTGCTTGTAGGACTTATGTATGTTTGTTCAAATTTTGCATTGTTTGCATGTTGGTGTGACGTGGGCGGACTGGAAATAATGTATCGTTTACTTATTCACCTGTTCACTTGCATGTGGGGAGAGAGAGTGAGTTTAGGTTTGTCATATTTTCTGTTGATCGCTATTCACAACAGCTATCGCAGGATCCATATTTACCTTTTGCATATGCATCAACCTCAGCATGCACAACTGACCTTTTGTTTTGTTACTTTGAAACGGGCAATAAATGCTGAAAATGCATACCAATGTGGAACTGGATTATTGACAGAACCTTTCTCAGCCTTTCAGTGTCTTATAGGAGACAGGCGCCGCTACACTCCTCCTGTATTTGAATGGCTCTGTATGTTGAGTGACCCCTGGTTGTTTTACTTTTTTGTTGGCTCATTTACTTGACATATTTTGTTTATTTAGGCTAAGGCTCTTTTGAAATGGCATAGGGACGAGAAAAAGTTTTTATACCTGTAGTTGTCCATCTATTAGAAATGCTAAATATGGATTTTATCATAAATTATAAAAAGACAATAAAACATAAAGTAATCAAAAATATATGTCCCACAATATAAATACACTCTTGTCTCATGTTTATAGCCTATTGTTGAGTGAAATCAGTTATATACAAATTACATATACAAAATATTGTGAGTTATGGGTGGTTTAAAATTCCCCAAACACCCCTGACAGCTTGAATTATCCACACACCAAATACTAAGTCAGTCATTGATCTTGCGGTAGAGGCAATTACTGGCTGTTTGGTGTCAGCGAGACATAGCCATCCCCACAACACCTACTTCAGACTGATTTTATGCTCACCACAGCATATTCATAATTACACATGCTAATCAAGGTGGGAGTTCACAGCCAGCCTTTTGATTATGTCAGCATGTCTGGAGTGGAGGCAGGGAGACAACAGCCAAATCATTTATAATGTTTGGCATTGACCACCTAAGGCCACAGCTCCATAGCTTGCCTGTCAAAGTATTGTTTACAGTGTGAGTATTGTTGTAAAAATGTAATTTTGCAATATCAATTCAACATGGATACTAGCCATGTTGTATTTTTCTCAAAATAAGAGCGCTAAATTGGTAGTGTGAAATATCTGATATCATTATGTAGTTTCATGTTGCATAATAAACTGTTTTGCTCAGGTCTGTGTGTAGTGTTTACATGCATTTCATTGTAACACCTGGACACAAATAGTGGTTTGCCTCCAAATCAACATGAAATCCCTAATTTAAGGCGAACTTTCTGACTTTATAAAGCAATCTTTGGACGCATGAGATCGATGAATAAGGTGCACTTGCTACTGTTTTTGTATATCTACAATGAGGAGAGCAAAGGTTATTTACATTATCAGAACAGCCTTGTTATCATGCTGTATAGCACATGCACAGTACAGTATACTTCAGCACAAGTAGTACATGTTGCTCAAACACGGATCAAAGAGCTGAGACACATGGCTATATTAAGAGGGTGTATTTACAGGTTAGAGCATTAAACAGTCGTAAGAGCAAATGCCCTCAACACTAATAGGAGCATGACAAAGCAATTCACATTACAGCAGTAAATGACTTCCTTAATTACAGAAATAAAATGCACATAACATTATCTAAATCCTATTAAATGAAAGGTGGACCCATAATGGCCCTTTGTGGTTCTACTGAGGAACAAGCATTTCATGTGGATTTAGGAATATTTTACTTTTATTGAGCTTTGTACTCTTTTTGAAAAAATGTGAGAATTCAGTGAATGTAATTTACTGTCAAAGAAGCTTCAATTAAAGGAACCATTCTCCGTGAAATAGCACTGTAGCCGCTCAAAGCCTCATATCAATACTGCATGGCAAAATCCTACCTTTCTAACTCTAGCATACTGTAATCAGAAAAGATTAGGATTAATTGAAATTAATGAAGATGCATATGCACAATTAAACAACCTTATTTTCAGATAACCAGAATGAGATTTCTGTGTTATTCTAAAGGACAACCAGTTGCTGATCTGAATTATGACAAATTTCATACTAAAAAGCCAAAAACACACAAAGAAAAAACATCAACACAATAGTTATTATTGGATTGATGTTTAAGTCAATTACTCATACACAATTCAACATATTTAAAATGAATAGTGAAATAACGTGTCTGCTATTTTCACTTGTTTATTTAGTGATTTAGCAGACACTTTTCTTAAAAGTAGTGTGAATTATTTAATGAGAGTAGCAGACATTTCTTTCTTCTTGGTTGTCATTGACAAAGCTATGAATAAAGTGATTACTAGACCACAGTTAAATGTCTGCTAGCAAGAATACCCACAGTGCAATTAGTGTACTTTATAAAGTGATTATCACTATATTGTAAAGCCATTTTTACACTGGTGAGCAATTTATCACTTTTCTCCTTTTGGAATATAGACAGCATGTCTATTTCACTCATCTACAAAGCTATGATTTCAACCTATTAGTGTATAGGCTACACAAAGAAAATGCAGAAGCATATATTTTAGTCTAAATATTTGTAGTTGTGTGTAGCTGAGGTTGCCATGTTTGTAATGTTTTCCATGTTTCCCAATCCCGTCAGTATACAGCACCCGCCATTTTGGGGGAAAAACTACCTATTAAACCCTTAAACATCTTCCATCTAACATTCTGTAAGTAATAACAGGTGCACAATAAGATCCCACTCACTGCCTGTAATAATGTGCCTTATGGAGTGCCACATTCATTACCATAGTGAGCCTGCTATCAAACCAGTGTTATCATTCATTACAACAACGCATGCACTGCAGGAAGCCTCTGTGAAATGGAATATATTTTTTTATAATCTTATCAAACACTTACTATTGCGTGTGGAAGCGCATACAACCCAAAAATGCAGTCATGTATGCTGTAGTGATTGATATAGTTGAGTTGTAGCATCTGTACTAATGTGTTTGGCCAGACTGGACTGTTTCCATGCTCAGTCTGCTGCCTTTTAATCTTTGAAATAATCAACAGCATGATTCATTGGAAACCAAATATGGGACCCTATCCGAGACCATCCGTTTCACTGTGCAGTTCGCTGATGTATTATATTGATTTCAACAGGGAGCCCCTCTAATCAGAATCATGGTAAAATCGATAGCTGGCATCGCCAGAGGTCCAGTGCATGCTCCAATGTACACATCTGAAGTAAACTCCCAGACGCTGAAACAATCCAGCCACTTACTTTAAGAAAATCAAGAATCACTGAAACAGGAGGAATGGCGGACATAAACCAGGGGCAGGCGCAGGCCCCACGTAATGCTCAACAGTCGGGGGTGTGGAGGGCCAGTGACAAAGACAAGGGCTTAATAAACTAAGGCCCTTAGCGTGATTGAGGCCTGTTGAGGAGGTGTTTTTCTCCCCCGCATAAGTGCATTAAGCTTGCATGACAGGAAGATCCATGAGTCACAACACCTGATCTGCAGGCAAGGTCTCTCTCTCTCTCTCTCTCTCTCTCTCTCTCTCTCTCTCTCTCTCTCTCTCTCTCTCTCTCTCTCTCTCTCTCTCTTCCCCTTCCCACCACATCGACCCCACTACATACCCCCCCAGCTTCTCCGCTGTCTCTGAGGTGGCTTGGGGGCCAGTCAACCCTCTGTGTATCGGCTTAAAACATGCCTGCGTGTTATCAGTTGGACATGTTGCAGATGCAGCCCGGGCCCTGTAACACGCGTGTCCCCGGAGGCCAGTGAGGGACGCTGGACATAGAACCACACCGATGGGGCAGCTCAAAGGCTTCCACCAGCTTATGGCTGGGTGCCACTCGCTAGGCCTGAAACACTGCCGCACACCTGGGCAGGCAGCTCCTAGTCTCAGCTCCCCACGTCGATTAAACAAGCCACAGCAGAAACAAACAAGGCCCTTGCTTTGAGGCAGGGGATACTGTAGAAAAAGGAAACAATGCACAGTAGAAGGGCACAAGAGAGAATACAGTTGATGCTAATACAATGGTGATTTAGCCTACTCCCAATTCATGAACGTTCTGTCAAGAGGGTGGGTGTGCAGTACTAACTAACTAACTAACCAACTATATATACAGTATATATATATATATATACTGTATATATATATATATATATATATATATATATACCAACCAATCTATACTGTACCTACCTACAGTACCAAGCAACAAACCATAGGTCACTATACTTTGGCTATTTGGTTTCAAAGTGAACGCTGAACAACTTACATAAACTGAGGGGTGACAGATTATATCTTATAAACACAATAGCGCAGAGCGAGGAGAAGCCTTCACAGGAGAAATTAAAGCGATTATAAATGAAAGTCGGGTTGCAGCGTTTACAGGTCACTTGTCATGCTGTAAGAGACGTGAGCCTACAGTTAGTGCAGCGATATTACCCGGTCGCTGCAAGGAGAGGAGAGGTCTCCTGCTGGCATCCGGCAGCACCAATCACCATAAGGGGAACAATTAGGGTAACATTAAAGAGTGATCAACACTGCTGCATGGTGATCGTCACAACATCAGAGCTGTCAGCGCTCCATCCATCAAAACACGGCTGCCGGCTAGGAACAGTCAGGTAGCGACACATTACATGGGGCGGAAACAGGTGCTACCATAGATTCTAATTACTCTCTTCTATCAATTATGTACAAATCCCTGCATGGCCCGGGGTCTGCTGTGCACTGATGTGCCTCCCACGCAACGCTCTACGCACCATCCCAGCTGTAAACTCATAGCAAGCACTAGTTTGTGTGGTGCTTTGCTCCATTGCCTTCAGGTACCGGCACAGGATTATTTTTTCATGGCTCAACTGAATATTTACTTGGATGTAATATTTCCCGACATGTCTTCATTTGCGTTCTGCTGCATATCCCACTGTTATAAACTGGTTCTCTAGCAACAATTCTCTTCACACTGCGCTCTAAACATTGGGCTTAGATGCAGGTGCGCCAGTCTGTTTTATTTTCTTTCTTTTTTTCTCTCTCTTGTGTTTTCAAGCTGTAACGGTCTTCCCGTCACTTGCGGTTGTTGCTGCCTTTGTTCAGTGCACTCCCTGGGTTTTCTCGTCTGCACTCCATGGCATGCAAAATCACAAAAACATTATGCTAATGAGGAAAGGGCAGACATCTGGGTCTAGCTCGCTGTTCGTCAAGATGCTTTAGCAGCATTTATCAAATGAGGTTGTGCACACCCCTAGGGTTACTTGAAGGAACAACGAAGGCTACGTGAACAAAATCATAAAATATTATATAAGACATAAGATATGATTATAACAGTTATTACAGTACTGTAGAAAACAGTTACAAATAATTCAATATCAACAGGCATATAAATATATTGTGAAATGTTGCATGTTAATGCATTTCAGAAGCCATAAAATCTTTCCCACCTCAATTATTCAGTTATTCATAGTTACCGCTGTGTAACTGCAGTAGTTGAAACACCTGTAATACTCCAATAAAATTTACTGAAAGGGGTACCCAGCTTGAAATATTTAGGAAAGTGTTTACAGAAGTCAACGTTTGAGAGTCATTTCAGAGTCAGTGTTGACCATGTTAAATCAGCAGTGTATTTAGAATAGATTGATCAAATAAATAAACAAAACATATTGGTACCAATCAAACAGCCCATTGAGATACAACTGTTTTGTTTGTTGTGTGAATACCTCTTGACTAAATGCATCACAGTAAGCAGTGGCACCTGCCAGTGAGTGGCAGTCACAGGCAGTTAACCTCAGGAGGAGAAAGTCTTTCTGAATCACCGAAGCTTCACAAAGTCACCACAACAAGTAGCAGAACATGTTCTTTGTGCTTTATTCCCTTTGAACATTCTTCGCTACACTGTCTAACAACAAAAGGCTGTATTATTAAATTCAATCCTGGTTTTCAAACGTTGAATAGTTGCATCCCAGTCCTGACCATACATACCGCAAGGTAAGCAATACTAAATTAAAGTAAATAAGTATGTTATTCAAATTGTTCAGAATGTATATTATTGTAATTTCTATTCAGCGTATTGTTGGTTTGAGCATACAGTAAGCATGCCTGAGTCTAAGAGTCTAGCATGCTTTTAAATTGCTCTTTGTTATGGAAATAACATTAGCCAGGAATGTATTAGCCTGCATCTTTACATGTCAAATCAAGTAGCAAAATATTTATTTCATACACCTTTTTAAATGTAAATATGTATTATGTATGCTACTGTACATTTAAATGGTTCATAATTGCACATTCTAAATCATACTGTAATGCTAACGTCCCTGGATCAGTCAAATACATCCACATTACCCTAGTTCCTGCAGTAATAATTTCAGTGGCGTATGTATGTTTATTTTATTTTAAAATGAAGTCAAGTCAATAAGTTCCAGTTCCTTATTTGCTCTTGTGCAAATATCATTGTTATATATCCCAGCTCGTATGATTAAAGCATGCATTGATGCTAACTGAATGTAGGTGTCCCACAATCCATTCCACACTATATAAGCTCTTTCTTTAATCAACAGGAAGTTGATGTTTAAAAGCCTGCCATCAAAACAAGCAGCAGCTGACTGATACCATTGTGTTTGTGTGTGATGTTGTTGACAGTGGCACCTGCTACAGAATGGCCCTGCAGCCGCTAACGGCAGTGAACTGTACCAGCCTCTTACAGCCTGGCTGCTCCCTGCTTCATCTGGATGGGGAGGTCCTGCTCTTTGGCCAGAAAGGCTGGCCTAAGCGCTCCTGTCCAACCGGCATATTCGGGGTGCGAATCAAGAACGGCGAACTCAAGCTGAAGGCCATCTCGTTCTCCAACGACTCCTGCTACCTTCCGCCGCTGCGGTGTCCGGCAGTCGCCCGCCTCGACCCCCACGACGGCCTCCCCGAGAGTTACCTCATCCACGGAGGGCGAACCCCAAACAACGAGATCTCCGCCAGCCTCTATCTGCTCACCTTGGACAGCCGTGGGTGCAACCGCAAAGTGACCCTGCGCTGCCAAGAGAAAGAGCTAGCGGGGGACCTGCCCGGGCCGCGCTACGGTCACACCATGAGCATGGTCCAAAGCCGAGGCAAGAAGGCGTGCGTGCTGTTCGGGGGCCGTTCCTACATACCTGCAGCCGTGCGCACCACAGAGAGCTGGAACAGCGTGCAAGACTGCCCCCCGCTGGTCTTCCTGGTGGACCTGGAGTTCGGCTGCTGCTCGGCTCACACCTTGCCCGAGCTGGCAGACGGGCAGTCCTTCCACCTGGCACTGGCGCGGGAAGACTGCGTCTACTTTGTGGGCGGTCACTCGCTCTCCTCGGACTTGCGCGCGCCGCGGCTCTTCCGCCTACAGGTGGACCTCCTGCAGGGCAGCCCCGCGCTCTCCTGCCAGCGCCTGGACACGGGCATATCCATCTCCAGCGGCATCGTCACGCGCACAGGCCCCGCCCACAGGTACATCATCGTGGGAGGCTATCAGGCGGACTCCCAGAAGAGGATGGAATGCAGCACAGCGCTGCTGGATGACAAGGGCATCCACATGGAGTCCCTAGAAGGGCCCAGTTGGCCCCCAGACATCAGCCACAGCCGCACCTGGTTTGGAGGCAGCCTGGGGGAGGGCAGCACCTTGATCGGCATCCCGTCCGAGGGCAGGGCAGCGCAGCCCGACACCCACTACTTCTACCAGGTGTGCTTCCAGACGCAGGGGGAGGACGGGGAAGAGGGGGCCCAGGAATGCAGCCAGGAGTCGGCCGAGCTGGAGGACTCCACGCCCCTGGAGGACTCCGAGGAGCTGTACTTCGGCCGCGAGCCCCACGAGCTGGACGGCAGCAGCGACGAGGAAACGGACACGTACAACGAGGACGACGAGGAGGACGAATCGCAGGCAGGCTACTGGGCCAAATGCTGTGTGGGCTGCCAGGTGGACCCCAACACCTGGCAGCCATACTACTCCACTGAGCTGGAGCGGCCCGCCATGATCTTCTGCTCCAGGGGGGGAGGGGGCCACTGGGTCCATGCACAGTGCATGGAGCTGTCTGAGGGGCTGTTGGTGAGGCTTTCACAGGGCAGCAGCAAATACTTCTGCCTGGACCACGGTGGTCTCCCCCGACAGGAATTGACTCCGCCGCGACAGGTGCTGCAGCTGAAGCGGACCCCCATGAAGACGCTGCACAGGAAAACCCCCCCCTCACTGAAGATGACCCCAGCCAAGAAGAATTTATTCAGGCGGCTATTTGAATGATGTGGTACTGGGTACTGAAATACCCCTCTGACCCTCTGTGACATATTGTTTATGTTGTTTATGTCAATGAATGAATATGAAGTATATCAAACCCATGTAGCTGGGCAGAGTTCACCATAGTACCATTCAAAAATTTTATATTCAAATAACTTGTCCATAACATTTTCATTAAAATACATATGTTGAAACCCCTGTGTTGCTATGGCATTAGGTATTGTAAGAATTGTATGGTCTTATTTTTAATATAATTTTGTTCTTTAATGTTGTTATTAAATAACAATTCATTTTGGAGACGTCTTACATAATGGGCTTATACAGGCTACCATGTGTTTTGTTTATAATGACGTTTGAACATGTTTGAAACTAAATGAATAGATTAAGAATATTTTCAGGTGTAATATTTAAAATGTGTAAAATAAATACAAATAAAAAAATAAGGTTTGGAGTTCAAATCATCTTACTATGTATTTGTTATACAGTAAGGTCTCGCACAAATAAATATCCCTCATGCATTGATGTGCAGTGTATTATATCTAAGAAAATATAATGCAGGAGTCACAGTAACATACAGATATTTTTATTAATTTCTTGACAAAATGTTACAAATGTTTGCAACAAAGTCCTGTCACATTATACTGTATACTGTAATACACCACAATGTACACATTCGACTATAGGTTTATAACTCTTGAACAGAAGAATTATTAAGTGTGTAGTGGACTTTAATTCAATAGCAGGATAATACAGCATACCAATGTCGTACGTCCTGTGTCTCCTATAACAGTTTGCATTTAGTGTAACAATGAGAACGAAATGCACTGCGTGCATTGTGTACAAGCAAAATAATATGAATAATCCATCATTCGTTGTTTCAAAATAAAATTCATTAAAGGCAAACAAACAGGAGACATAGCAAAATATACAGTCCTCTCACATGATGTTATTATAGACAACTGTCTGCTGAAAATACAAATATTCAACTACTGTCATGTGGAGGTTATGGCAGTGCCATTAAATCAAAACATTTAATCAAATAAGAAAGTAAAACTCCCTGTCACAATTCCAACAGTGAGGGCATAGCAACAAAATATAATCAATCAATCAAGCAAATAAAGTGTCAAACAATTCACTTTATATCCAGTTTCTTTTGTCATCTGTCACATTGCCCCATAAGTAATAGCAAAAAATATCTGAAAAAGAAAAGGAGATAGGGATTGCGTGAAAAATCCCAGCCAACAAGTAAGTCCGTTGGGTATTAAGCTATGTAATGAAGATACTGTATTTCTTATATCAACAAAAGGTCAGGATATGCCTTATTTCTTACAGAGGTAGAATAAATATCATCACTCTTCCACTGTGCAAAAACTAAAAGAGATAAAATTGCTTCAAACCTGGCATGCATTCAGCTCCTCTGGGGACCCACTATAAAGCACTAAAGTGATCTTTTTCAGAGGGCACTCATGAAACAAAGAACATTTAAGTCTCCGTGATTTCATTTTGCTCTAACCCAAATGATATATTAATACAGTGGTCATAAATGTGGTCTCTTTAACACAATTCCCATCCCATGACTTACTGTGCTTTCGTCTGTTTCCATAAATATCCTCTCTGTGTAAATTCATAAATGTGTCATAACCCTGCAATACAATAAACTACACCATATTTCAGCTGAAGATTAAACAATCTTTCTTGCTAAGAGAAAAGAAAATACCTCTATATTACTGCTGTAATGAATTGTTGCTCTACATTTTACACTAATGGTTACAATATGGATTACACATACAAAACATATAAGATGAGAATTAAATCATGTTTCACCACCTTCAAGAAATTACCGTTCATAAGGTAAAAAAAGCTCATTAGGAAAGGTTTTTTATATAAACAGTTATGTATTGCATAAATGTGCAAGGTTATTGAATTTGTCTCAGTATTGACAACAAAAAGTTTGTCATTGCATGGCATATAAACATTTCCATTTCAAAACAAACTATGAAATATTGCAGTTGTTTGTTGTTCTTAATATTCATGCAAAACATATTGAAAATCAATCAGGATCATATCGACGTAAACATACGGCACGGCTAACAAAGGACAAGAGCATCTTGTGACATGTCTTCATCATCCTGCATCTCCAGTGGGTCAATGGTGGCTTGCAGAGCTTTAGCAGAGTTCTTGTGAGCCTCCATGAACTTCTGCAGATACTTTGACGTGTACAGCCAGTGATGTTTCAACACATCCTCCAGTTCATAAGCCTTGGACTGACGGGCATTCATCTTCCGGAAGCGTCTAAACAGTTTGTTTGCTGACTCATTCCCCTCGCTGGCCCAGGCTCCAATAGAGCCGTCTCTCTCTATGATTTCAGGCACATGAGCTAGGGTTTTGTGCAGGTAATTGGTAATCTTTCCATTGTACCTGTACTTGAAGGTGGAGGAGAGGAGTTCGGCAAACCGTTGCGAGTTGAAACTGTAGCGGCACAGCTGGTCCGGGCACTCTTTGGCAGGGCAGGTGGCACGCCAGACAGGTTTCATCTGTAGGTAGAGGCCCATGAGCTCTCGAAGAGCCTGCCGGCGTTCATCGGAGGGCACCAGCTCACACACTACATCAACAGCGTCCTCGGTCATCAGCTTCCGGGCGTAGTTCCCGTTCATCCTCATCACCGGTTTGAGCTTCATCTTCTTCCTCAGCTGCTTGTCCAGCGTTGCCCTCCAGCTCCGTCGTTCCTCCCGAGTGGGGTTGGGCTTCCGGAACACCTCCCCAATCTCATCCTGGAAGATCTTGTAAAACTCAGTGGCGTTGCCGATGTCACAGTGCAACGCATCCAGAGTGGGATGGGTCTCCAAGAACGGCTTGGCGGAAACCCCTTTCACTCGGTCCCGCAGCTCTTCGGCAGACTCCGAGAAGGGATTGGTCCTCCAGATTTCATAGCGCTCCAGGTTCTCATCGTGGTTGCGGGTTACAGAGTGGAGCACCATGTTGTGGGAGGCCTCCGCTCTGGTGGAGTCACACAGGGTGCAGATATACGTGGAGCCAGAGGCCTCCAGGCCCTCCATCTCGCGTACCATCTTCTCATCGTAGCCGGTGCCTCGGAAGTGGAAGCGGAAGGACCGGGGCAGGCCGCCTATGGATAGGATGAGCCGGCTGTGTTTCATGGCGGTCCTCTCGGCCAGCAGGGGGTCCAGGACGGCGGTGAGCATCTCGTGGTCCGACTCGTCCACAAACATCAGGCACAGGGGCTTACAAGACAACTCAGAGTTTGGCTTGGGCTCCCTGAAAACGGTCACCGCCTCGTCCTTCCCTTCAGGCAGCACGGATACCGACATGATGGTGAGCGAGAAGCGCACAGCCTTCTCTGGGATAGCAGGCCCCCCGCCGTGCTTCTCGCTGACATCTCCCATGCCGTCGCAGGACTCCTTTATCATGACGTCGAAGCCCGTGTTGCATGAGCTGTCGTCCAGGCCATGTTCTGTCAGGCCCTCCATGATGTCCTCTTCCAGGTCCTTCATGGCCGACACCAGGGCTACGTCATAGCGGAACCGCCGAGTGATGGTCTCGATGGGGACGTCATCCACGGAAGCGGCCCAGCCAGAGAGCCCGTTGATAATGCCCACGTGGCAGGAGGCGGACACGTTCTTAAGCGCAGGCTGCCACTCAAAAGGGTGGTAGCCGGGAAGGAGTTCTTTCTCTGCAGCCCGGAGGGTTTGCAGTGGCTGGAAGATCTGGCGCCCACTGGTGGCTTTGACGGTGCGGTACATCTTGTGGTACTGACTACAGCTGAGAAAGGTGTTGACACGGATGGCCAGGCACACAGCAGGGTGCAGCCCAAGACCTCTGCCTTTAAAGACAGACAGACAGACAGAGATATTTAGTTCAGTTAGCCATTACCATTTCAATTCAACATTTAAACGTTTCTAATAACACAGGCAGGAGAAAGAGAGAACAGAGAGTGCAAATGATTTGTTCAACCTCTAAATGTGAAAACCCATTGTGTTGCTCATTGTGATAATCACTGCAATATCAAACATTTCCTTAATTGGTGCCCTGCATTTGCTGTCATCATGAATGCCACTAGGTGAAAATGTTTATGACATGTTTATGATTATTGTCAAACATCAAGAACCCACTGCTACACCTTCGGTGATAATTACACAATCCAATATTTCCTAATATTCCAAATGCTATATGGGTGAACCGGTGAAGCTGGCAAAAGTGATGTATTGGCTGCAGATGAAAACAGACACCAGCTGGCTTCAGTTCCCTAGAGAAGAGGCTAGTGATGTCTCTGTAATTTGCAGATACAAGGGCTGCTTGTGTTGTTTTGATACTAACAGGCCCTTGACAAGAGTTGTTTTTCTGCATTAAAGGGAACGGGAGAGTGAGCGAGAGACAGACAGGCAGACAGACAGACAGACAGACAGACAGACAGACAGACAGAGAGACAGGCAGAATGGAGTCAGAGAGAGGTTGTATGTGAAACAAGACTCTTTCAATAAACAGAGATGAGGCAATGCCGCGTTTCAAACAGAGCCCCAAGTTTATACGGTCTCCTCAGACACTGAGCTGACACTGAACTGACACTGTTTATACTGTAACATGTAATTATATGGCACTTGCCCAAAGCATAAATATTATGAAAGTAGAGAAGTTTCCTTCTCTGCTTCAAACATACATTAGATTTGAAAGCTACAATCTGTCACTTTGCAGTTTTTGATATTTAAATACCCGAATGCTTTAAAACCAAAAATGATGGAGCGCATGTAAAGGAATAGTGGCAGTAATCAGCTTGTCTGTTCTCTATGGTGAACGGACCACTGCTGCGTGATTCAAAGGAGTGTAGTGTCGCACCTAGACACCACATTATAGCAACTATGAGAGCTGCAAATGGCAGGGGCTGAAACAGACACCAGTCTCTTACCTTGCATCAGGGCTTCCAGCTCATCTGCCTGCCGGTGCTCATTGCCAGATCTCAGCGCGAGCAGGAACAGCGTCAGACACACCGACTTCACGTCCCCACCTTCCTCTTTGTCGGCGAACACCTTCACCTTGCTCTTCAGCTCCTTCAGACGATGTTTCTGCGCGCGGCGCGTCAGCGAGAGCAGGTGCTGCCGCGGCCTTCCTCCCTTGTTGACCGGCAGGTAGCCGTCGACGTCCTCTTCCTCCGGAAACGTCCGCCTCTCCTCCTCTTCCTTGTGGCCCAGCAGGTGAACCCTGTAAACGTCCAGCCTGACGTGCTGGCCGCAGCCCCCGGCGGAGCATGCGAGTGGCAGAGAGTGGAGGGCAGCCATGAAGGTCTGGCCAGGGGAGGTGAGGTCAGTAAGTGGGCAGGGGAGGTGGCAGGCAGGACAGAAGGGCCCCAGAGCGCGGCTGTACTTCACCATACAGCTGCGGCAGAAGAGGTGTCTACAGGGAGACTGAACTGGGTCACAGAGCAGATGGTCGCACACTAGGCATGTTACCGAGTGAACAAAGTCCACGGGAAGCTGCTCTGAGATCAGTTGGGTGCTGAGGTGGTCTCTCTGGCAGTGCGTGATGTTCTTCACCCACTGCTCTCTCTGGACACTGGGTTTCACCCAACCTCTAACCCCCGGGCCTTGCAGGTCATGGGCTAAGGGTCTGAGAGCTCTCTTCTCACCAGACGAGGTGTTATCGTAGTGGTCCCACTTTGTCTTCTTAGGAAGGCGTTGGGCTCTAGGAATGGGTCTTTTCCTCTTCCTCCGGCTCATCTGGAGGGAGGTCTTGGCTCTCCTGGGCGAGCAGAGGGTGCACAGCGAACAGTGGGGTCTCCATTCAGGCACCCGGATCCTGGAGAAGCTACAGAAGCCACCTCCCCGCATGGCGATCATCCAGCAGCGATGGCAGAAGGCGGGAGGGTGGACGCTCTCCAGGTCTCCCATCACGTCCACTTTGAAGACCCTGAGGAGGACCTCTGGCCAGCTGGTAAGCTGGCAGCCCATTTTACGTAGGGCCCCCCTGCTGGCGTCATCCAGGTCTGCCTGCACCTCATGCTCGGGCCCTTTCACTCTCCGAAGAGCCATTCCACACAGCCGGCAAAGACACCTTCACACAGGAAGGTCATACTTTCAAATAAATACTGCATTTTTCAACGGTCATTAAAGTACAGCAGTGGTTTTAGACTGTGGGTTTGGACCCCTGAGGCGTCATAAGATGCTTTAGGGGGGGCGTCATTTATAGACTTTTTATAGAATTATATTATCGTAATTACAGCAAACAGTATTTCAAATGTAATGTGTTATTTATAACAGTCTAGTTAGATTTTTTAATATCAAATGGAATACATTTTTCAGTGTTCACTGGGGTGCACACATACATCTCTGGAAAAGAAATTAAGAGACCACTGCACGTTTATGTATAATATAATAATATAAATATAAAAAATATGTATTAAAATATAAATCGATTAAATATAAATGCAATGGCAGACATTTTATAAAAAAATGCAAAGTAAATCAGAGAAACTGATGTTTATTTTGTCATAAAGGATCACTTCTTTCTGGCTGTCTTGACTGCAGGTATAATACAGATTAGTTTGTTTAGATTAGATTGGATCAGATCATACAGTAAGTAGCCTGGTCTGAATGAAAACACTGTAATTGTTTCCTCACCTGAGGTGGTCCATGTGAACGTCCATCTCCTGTAGTTTCAGATCTACTCTCCTGCCAGGACCCTCCACATTTTCCTTGCTTTTCCCCCCGAGGCACAGCTTCATCACACTCCCCGACAGACCCTCGCACCCGCCCACCGCTGACCTCGGCGGGATCAAGGTCAAGATGTCTGGCCAGGCTCTATTCTCACTTTGGCTCTCAATGGGAAGCGGTGCCTTCTCCATGGATTTCACCCTGAACAGCTTAAACTTCCACTGGGAGAATTCAGAGTGGGCATGGTGCAGCTCAGCTGGCATGGAAGCTCTGGGGCCTTCTGTCTCCGCGCATTCCTCCGCCATGGCAAGAGTACAGCGTCAGGCCCTGGAGAGGAGAAGGCCAATCTAGTTATGTGCAATGCATAAGTACGATATCATTTCAGCTGCCTACTGTATGACTAGCCCATTTATTAGATACAATGAAATCATTTAAGAGTTCAAATCAGCAGATATCCTTGCTTCCTTTTCTCTGCTGAGCACACGACACAACCTCTCGGCTTTACTTGATTCCTGCTGGATTTATATACTACTCGAAAATCCCTCTGCACAGATAGTTGAAGTTAGCCCTGAACATGAGTGCTGTATTATGCCGCAAGTGGCATTTGTATCATCTGCAAAATGCATGAGACAAGCTTTGGGGATCAATAGAGGAGCAAAATCTTAATTTCTCATCTGTAATCGCATCCCTGAGGGAGCATACTGAGTTTTTCCCTTTAGCACCATACTGTACATTTCCTAAATAGGCAACCTCACACCTACATGGCTGTAAGTCATTTATATTAATCGGTTTCATGTATTGAGACAGATTGTGAGTAGCAGGACCATCTGACTAGCATTTAAATCATGTCAAAACATTAAAACATAATGTCAAACCTTTAACAAATCCAACTTTCCTGGCTAAGCCACTGTAAAACTTTAACTTGCGTTGTTCACCATAACTTTTTACAACAAAACAAATGGAGGCTGTCATCTGAGCGTGGACAATAACTATGCAATATAGCACTGCTGACAGGCAAATGCTTATATGATACTTTACAGCTAGAAACAATAGCATAGCATGAATCAAGAGCGTGGCACATTCTACAGTCCTATTCACAGTTGTCATAATAAATCAGTCAAACAATGCTATTTGTTATTACATCCAGTGTTGTACTGCATTACCATTGCACACCTGTAGCGTCCACATCACTGTTCCATCCATCGTTCTCCTTCTTGTCTCACTATGTGTTCTCCCTGGGAGGCTTCAAATTGGCATTCTACTCCATTCCCAGGCACCGTGTGTGTTATTTCTGAAGCTGAGCTCTCCTCTGAGACAAACAGCTGAGACTATGTGTGTGTGTGTGTGTGTGTGAGTGGCTTGTCAGCTGGGCTCATACCTTGTTTTTTTAGTCTCAGCTGGCTTTGGGTCCCCTGGGGGGGGTCTCTTCTCTGCATGGGAGCACAAGGAAAGCCCTGGAGCTAGGCCTTGCACTCTTGGTGTGCACTGTCTCTCAGCTTGGCATCTGCTAGTAAGGGCCGTGGAGCCGTGAAGCAGGATTGCTCCCATCTCCATGAGCGTCTGGTATTTATACTCTTCTTGGTGTGGGATCCCAACAGTCAATTCCTGCCACCTGATACAGGCAGCTGATAAACAACAAGAAGGTTAACCCCTAAACGTGAATCCAACAGCAAACCCCAAACAGACAAGTCTCCTTGCCACACTGATGCTCAGCTGCAGGGGGCCTCTGTTACCTTCATCTCCCCTTTCTCCACCTGCAGCATAGGGCACAGGTGGCTTCACACTGTTATACCCATGCAGAGAAAAGGGTTACTAGTGCAGGGACATTCACACAAACAAAAGAAAGTCCTTTACCACTTTACCACAGAACATAATGTGTTTGGCTCTTTCAGTCTAAACAAGAGTCATTTGCTGCATTATTGGATATTTGTGAGTGGGTAGGGTGACCTAAATGTTGTGTTTGACCCGCTATATAGCACGATGTCTAACGTGTTTCTTAGCTGTGTTCTTGTAATTGCACTGTACAGGGAAACGATCTGCTAAATGACAACATTCAAGGATTAGTCATTAGTCAGTCAACAGTTTTTCATTCTGTTTGATCTACAATAGCATGCAGGGTAGACTATAGGATGAGCTCAATCCCTGGCATGACCAGTCTACCTGTAAGCATTCTTGAGTGAGGTGCCTACACCCCGCTCCTCAGTACAAATAACTGTACTCATTGTAAGTAGCTGCTGGATAAAGGTGTCTGCTAAATGACCAGCAGTGTCATGTAGTGATGCTGTTATACTGATGTTTATCCTTTTACAGTTTCCGTCTGTCTCCATTGAGACATCTAATTAGACAGCATCATCTGATGTAATTTCTCACTAGATTGTATTTGCCCAAGATCGCTCTTGTTTGTAATTGTCCTGGGGATTAATCTGGTCTCTTCGCTACAGGAGACGCTTGCTGTTGTGTTGGATATGCCAGCCAAGTCATTAGACACACAGTCAGTGGCCACCAAACAACAGTTTGGTCTCTCCTATTAGCAGCTGCTTAACAAAGAAGAAGGATAAATACTGGCAGCCTTTAGTACACCGTTTAGTTAGGGAACACGTTTAACCATGACCTTACGTGTGCTACAGTCAACGATTGTAAGTTAACACACACGGTGTGTGTGTGTGTGTGTGTGTGTGTGTGTGTGTGTGTGTGTGTGTGTGCTCAACAAATATTCAGGTGTATCTACACAGCCCTGACCCTGTAAATAGGAACACAAACAACAACAACATCCCAGTGTTGACATGTTGAATGTGGAGGGTGGAGCTTCTGAGGGATAACCCTATGTCATTGAAGAAAGAGGTGCTTTTGTTTTCATAGAGTTCAAATACCAACAATCTTTCTCCACAATGACTGACTCCACCTTTAAATTACATAGTTCAGTTAAAATAATCTATATCAGCTACACTAAATTAATAGAATAAATAAAACGTATCTTTTTTGTAGTGGAAAATAACATAGAAGGCTACATAGCAGTGTCAGAGGTGAAAACACTGATCTAGATGGTTCACAATAAATCATAATAGCGCTTTCTTTGCAAATTCCATTTCAACAACAAAGGACGGGTGATTTGATGTATGCGCCGCTTGATACATTACATATCCGGATACATGCACATGATGGATTGCAGCAAGATGTTCCCAGCCTATTTATACTCATAGATGATATTTAGATTTATGGTAGCCATGCTTCCAACGTACGCGACACAGAGGTCCATGGCAAACGGGGATGGAGCTGCAGATGTCTGTCTAACAAACAAGCGGTGACCCCATGAGGCCCTAATCCCTCTGCGCTTGCTAATTGACTTGTTATTGATCAACTCAATGGCAGTTTGATTAATGTGTAGAAGTACCAGTGAAGACAGCCACCTGGCATAAGCCTGAGTGTTATGAACGACATGGGCTGGATCT
Source organism: Amblyopsis hoosieri (assembly GCA_027564755.1). Classification (NCBI taxonomy): domain Eukaryota; kingdom Metazoa; phylum Chordata; class Actinopteri; order Percopsiformes; family Amblyopsidae; genus Amblyopsis; species Amblyopsis hoosieri. The sequence goes on along the minus strand of JAODUE010000021.1, from coordinate 3,676,295 downwards.
GCTTAGGGGGGAGCTGCATATCGCTGATGCGCTGTATAGCAATTGGAAACCCATCGGGGAAGAACATGTCTTGATCAATACAGTAACCCACACTAGCACGTGTGCATGTGCATATGAGCATGTGCGTGTCCTGGCCATGTGCTTGCATGCTGTAGCATGTTAACCAGTTACGTTGTGACTGGTTTATTCTCAACTTAAAGGGTGCTGCAGTTAGGATTTTACAGCTATACACTTAGTGTAATTTGGTAGAAATGTCAGAGATGTCCGCCAGCTATCATTGAGTGAAATGCAGTATGTGCTCTGGTTCATAGCCCCCAACTCCATATGTTGATTTGGATTTTGTCAGCTACTAGAGGATTTCTGACCAATCAGGGCCTCTTCTCCTTGATTGGTCTGTCCAATCTACCTTGCCTGTCAATCATATGAATGTGTGAACACAGCTACAACAGGTTTGTCATTGGGAATCACAACAGCAGACCAACAGAGAGGAAGGAGCGAGCAGAGAAGCAGGGGATGGTTTGTTTTGTTGATTTACAAAATATTCTTTCTCAGCTAGCTCTCTGCAGCAGCTTTAATCGCACACAAGCAAAGAAAGAGCAGGCTCAGGCACGCAGCCATCGGCATCCACGTTAGATCTACTCCTCTCTATTTACTGGGAAGACAGGTGATTAATTAATTGTCCACACCTGTCCCCAATCCCCTTGAGTCCCGTGCACCACATTCCCACAGCGCTAACACCAGAGGCATCTCCATACAGGCTTTGCATGGTTAGGCAAGGCATGAAACACATGACAAATATTTCTAAAAACCTTGTGTCAGCCTCCACTAGCTTGGAACATTGGAGTTTGCCACACCCACCTACATATCCAGTGTGTGTGTGTGTGTGTGTGTGTGTGTGTGTGTGTGTGTGTGTGTGAGTTAAAGATGCACTGATAAAGAAAGCAAGTCTGTTGTTGTGAAATCGACTAAGAGAGAGAAAGACAAAGGAAAGGGGGAAGGTGATAAGAGGTGAGAGAGAGGGAGGGAGAGAGGGATATAGTTATGATCTTGTGTAAAGGACTCGCTCAGGATAACAGGCTTAGCTTCGAGTAGAGAACACAAAAAGGCTTAAGGCCGATTGCGGGCTGTGACAAGGAAAGAGGGGGAGAGATCAAGCCTCCCAGGCAGAACTATGTGAGCCAGGGGTCCTAAACCAAGCCCTCCCTAAGAGCTCTAGGCACACAGCAGCTTAGGGAAAAAAGTGTCCCCAGTTGATATGAGACAAAGAAGAAGTTACCGTGTCTTCCTAACAGAACATAAAATGTCAGCGTCATCTCCATTTGAATGGACCACGAAGAAAGAAAAAAAAATGCAGCGTGATATTTATAAATGTCAGAATGGATGGCGGCATCTTCGTGATTGCTTTCGGGGCAAAGAGGGCATCACATTTGCATATTCCCACGCTATTGTACAATATACAGCACATTCCTAATGCAAAATGTAATTACATTTTCGCAGCACGTTCAAAAACATTGCCCCTGTTATACGTCACCTCCCAACTGTCCACCTCATCCATCCCTCATCGCGAGACATGAATTGTTGAATTAATAGTCAAGGAGGCGGACTTCGGTGCTCCAGCCATCCGTCAAAGCTACCCACCAGAGCGAAAGCTCCTTTCTCACTACGCATATCGCCCACATCCATCTCTCTATTCATGTCCCTCACTCTTGTTTCCCTGGCGATGTCGCCTTCTCTCACCCTTACATTAGGTTTTGCTAATAATCATTACTTTGGTTATTGCAACCCGGGTGATTCATTACTGATCCTCCATCCCTGCACCGAGACAGGCTTCCTGTAATAACAGTGTGGCAGCCGGGGGACAGACACTCTGAGTGATGTTGTCTGCAGGCCGGGCGTGACCCAGGACGACTCTGTTGTATTGGTTCCTGCCTCTGCCCTGACTGATAGAGCTTTAACGGAGAGTGGACACACAACAGATGCCTCGGCTTCTACAAATAACAGCCCCCACTATTCGCTGACAGCCTGACACCACAATATCATCCATGTCCTGCAATCCAAATATTCACTTTATTGGACAGTCTAGTCTTGAGAGCGCATTCATATCCTTGTATCATGCATTTTCCTGGAGGCGAATTGGAGTTATATTCTTGGTTTTGGAAAGGTTCCATTCATCTCCTCTGTTCTGGTAAGTCAAGCGAAATTGGAAACAACGGAGGCTTCTGCAACTGAGAGGGCCATTTAAATAATGATTTCACTTTAACGGAAATACTATACCAAGAAAGGTAATTTAGAGGTCAGATACATCTTATGTGTTTTGGCAGTGTTTATAGCATGTCCCTTGAAGACATGATTCCTTCATCTGAGGAGACATTCCAGATGGATCTTGATCTACTCTTGGTAAACCAAAGGAAATGAAACCCTAAACCGGATTCAGGAGCACCAAGGTGCGGTTGGGAATCCAGCCCTGTGCCTCTAATCAAACTAACAACGTTCTTTAATTCTGTGTTAATTAAATGTAGATTTCCCTGATGGAAGAGCAGTTGCCAGGATACCGGGGGACCTTGAGTTCAGTAAACAAGCGCTTCGAGGATTTGTTTGGTGTTTAATCGTGTATTACTGAACTGCCTGCTGCCAGTTTACACAGAAGGTACTGTACGCCTATCATGGGATAGCCGCTCACAAAGCTCATCCCTGAGTTCTGTGGAAATACAGGGATATTTTACTAATTGCTTAAGGTACACTTCTCGATTGCATTGGAGTGCACCCACAATGAGAAATGGCCTCCCCGCCTCAATGTTTGTTGATTGGAAACACAGCTATGCACAGTTGATGCACAGCATGCACATTATTACGACCCAACAGTGGTTTTGCAAGACATGTTTTTAACTACAAGGCAGAAACTGAGTAGGGTACTATACCTTTACCTGAGGAGTTTCAGGGTGGCATCCATGTTTGAAAAACAATCCCTGCTTACTTACCAAAAACCAGTTATCAATCAAAATAATAATAACAAAGACCTAGATTAATTTTCAGGCTATACGTCTCCTCTTTGAATGAGTCCCAGAGCTGCCTTCCATCAATGTAATGGGAATATCATAGCCACAAGGGAGAGATGAAGAGGGAAAAAAGTGAGTGTCAAGGAGCATGAAAAGAGCAGCGTTTTTGTCTGTCAACTGTAACCCTTGATTGTCCCTGGTATCGACTTCCCCACCAAAGACAATGGTCTCTGTTCTCACACGAAGATTCGTTTATTATTTTTCTGTCCTTTAACTAAAAAATGTCCATTACAGGAAATGCCAGATTGGGCTGTGCCCTTTTCCACACCAGCAGAGCTATAGAGCGCAGACGGGGAACAATGGTGCAGAGTTTATCAGCTAACCATCAGCGTGATTCACACAATCCAACAGGGAGCCATTATTTCAACCATAGCAGCCCACCACTGCTTGGGGCGATGACTTATAAACCCCTTAAAAAAAACATTGGAAGACCTGTTTTTGTGTTAGAAACAGAAATGTACAGTCAAAAATAACAGAAATGTTGTAAACATAAGACATAGAAACAGAACTGCACAGATACATATTGGCTATTGTACCATTTGTTGACCCTTCATGCTATTGCATTTTGAACTGGTATTTAGGTTCACCTGTCAACAAATTTGCTGCATTATTGCACCATATTCTGGTTATGGTTTGGCCAATAAACAGTGTATCATATACTGTTCATTGGCCAAACTGTAAGCAGACATTAAGGACAGAATAGAACACACTGTACAGAATATTATGGTTTGGCATACGATATTTAATTACAGTAGGTTAATAATTTTAATTAAGAATACGTTTTGTTGTTAGTTGATATTCATTAATTCATTATTTAATTAATTAATGTGAAATAAGCACAAAGATGAGATTGATTGGATATGACATGCTGTACAGTACATTGTATATTGACTGCATGGCTGAAGCCATTTCTGTAATGATGGTTATTAACTTTATTTTGAAAAATAACAAATGTAGCCTACAGAGCTACAACAACTTAACAGAAAGCCCCAAGCCATGTTCATGATTCACCAGGTCCATGCAGTCACTGTATTGGAATATATTGGAGTGGACAAAAAAGGTATTTGGGACTCACTGGGGGCATATGGCATTAGTTCACTGCGGCAGAACACAGCCATGCCTCAGGAAGGGCCTTGCGAACACATGGTCCCTCTAGTTGAAGGGGAGAATAGCTAGCTTGCACTGAATGCATAAAGATCACAGATAAATACACCCTCCACCTGCCTGCGCCGAGTGCTTTGGGACCCGAGTGTTTCAAAGGTATTGATATAGTTTTGCATTGGCTTGGCTGCCTGTATGAGCAAGTCTAACAGTTTCTGCATAAGTAAATAAACTCCTAACTGAACAGGGAATAAGAGAGAAAGCTAGATAGGCCGTCAATGGCCCGCGTATAATAACACTGATAAAAATGCTCTTATTCTATTCATGCTCTCTTTTTCTTCACCAACTCTTCCCTTTTACCTCTCCTGGGAAGTACATCATTCTAATAGACACAGGTTTTCATCTCTTTCTTTTCTGTGAAAGATCTGCTGGAGAGACAGAAGACGAAAGAGAGAGAGAGAGAGAGAGAGAGAGACAGAGGGAGAGAGAGACAGAGGGAGAGAGAGAGAGAGAGGGAGAGGGATAGAGAGAGAGGGGGGCTTTGAGATGATAGCTGTTTATTCAGTCAGATGGTCTAACATCTATGGAATAGATTTTGGGGTATAATAAGAATGTTCTGTCAGTGTAATGTCGTCAATTCGTTTGTATGCTGGCAAACTATTTGCATATATGTGACTGAGCGGGTTGCTTGAAAAAAATGAGTGAATATGAACATTTAACTGTATGTGGTTAGCATTGTCTTTAGCTTGTGGGCCTTGGAATCTGTTTAAAAATACAAAGAACTCAAGCTATCAATGTATTTATAACATCGCCTTTCAATTACCTCCTAGTGGGCTAAATGACTCATCCTCGCTAAATACAGAAATGTCTATTTGTCAAGATACTTTCCTTCCCGGAGTTCCTCTGCGTTCACCTCTAGATACCATTGTCGCCGCGAACATGAGTGTGGCTCCAACACTAAACCCATTATCGCAAATAGGCCCATAAGTAACTTCATGCCACGTGTCTCAAAGCAAGCACACTCTATATGCAAAGCAGAGCCGCGCTGTTAAAGAAACTGGCACCGAGTGATTATATTTGTAATTTAATTTCCTTGGTCACACAGAGATAAGGCAGGAGAGTGACTGCAGTTGGCCGGGAATGAATAGACTGACATGAATAGAGCTACAGCTTCATTGTTTGGACTGTGATGTCCAAGTAGAGACCGCTTACCGTCTAAGAGTATACCAGTGGACAGATATAGAAAAAGTAGAACTGACATCCCTCTGAAGGAAACCAGCACAACCACAATGACACATTATTAACGCATTGGCCCCCCACGCCATGCAAAACCCGCCTTGATGCCAGAAGTTTGGCTTAACAAGTGCCTCCATTACGTCAGTACTAGAGCTGAATTACCTCTTGAAATTGCCTACGTCGTGTGATCTATCGCAATTGTAAGCCTTCTCTAACCTTTAATATCATCGCAATGGAGGAATGCCTTTTAAAATGAACCGCATCACAATTTGCATTGATTTTGTGGAAGTTAATCACAATTTGCATTGACGTTGTAGAAGTTGACATTCATTGGGACAGTAATTTACTCTGTTTTGCAATAATCTGCTTAATGGCCATTAGTATCAGCCTCTTCCACCCATTAGCACGACGTCACATTAGCATCGTGTGCTGAACGTCTGATATATAGACCTCTAAGCATGTCGGCGCAATCAAGAAGTCAGTTTGGTCACTCAAAAAAACTCAGTAAACGCAAAGTAACACAGTATTGCATCCAAAGCATGCACTCTTTAGGTTCAGTTCACCACGGCAGTTGGGATGCAAGCAGCCGCAAAATCTCACACCAATCAAGCGGCTCAACACTTAAGCCCTACAACGTTCTCCTCGCTCTCTCCCTTCGTCTCGATCTCTCTCCTTCTACAGTACCCTCCCTCTATCCTTCGCCGGTGATTTGGCAGAATAAACGTAATCAGCAGGGTCATTGGGGTGGGCATGTCAGTCACAAAGTGCAATGGCTCACTGCGGCAGAATGATCTGGGTCCTGACCAGAAATACGACGTGGTGTAGCCTCTCTCCAAGTGTGACTCTCCTTTTCACAAGGTCTGATATTTCTCCTAGACATTTCAGTGGACTGACCATTGCACAATGAGGTTTAGGGTAGCCTACATTTCTACAATGGCCGAGATCTAATTTTGACAACAGAATAATAATAGTTTCCAGTAAGATTTATTTATTTAAGTAGACTAGTAATATTATGTTTTGTCTTGCTTTTTATTTGAGGAATAGAGAGGGAGATAAGGGTGAGGAATACAGTTTGACACCAAGCAGGATATTGTGACAGATTTCAGGAGCTTTCTTGAAGCTATCTTGTGAGACTTCAAAAACCCACACTCCTCTTTTTGTTCTGTGTCCTCCTTCTCTCATCTTTCTATCGGTTTCTCTCCTGCTATTCCTCTGTGTCTTCACTCTGAACCCAACAGCATTAACCTGTCAGAGAAGTTACAAATATTCTGTCTAAATTATGTAAACCACTGGGAAATAAAACTGCAGAAAAAAATAAAATGGTCTGGGTTCTCCATTTTATTTCATAAGTCGTCACTGAGCAAAATAAAACCTGACTTATTAACACATTCCGACTCCTACCATCGTTTGAATTATGCCTGAGAATATTCATCAAAATCTTCTATAGGGCACACATCAACATTAAACATGAACGCATGCTCAGATCTCAGGTGATTTTTATTACTCATCAAAGAGAGCCATATTTCCACAAATTACCTCATTTCATTCAATAAAAGCCAAAGCAACATTTGATGTTACACCAGCACCACCAACAGTCAAATCAGAAAACTGCAGTAGCATCTTTCTCATTCAACAATTTTCTTTTATTTTTATTTGCCTCCAAAATACAATCATGCACTAGACGATCAGATTAAGCATCCAACGCCTTGGCAAAACAATAGACACAGATGGTCGCACACAAGGCCATTCATACACACACATACAAACACAAACACACACACACATGCTGTAGCAGCTCGAGCACGGTTGCAGTGCAGCATAATTAGCAAGACATTACTCTATAATTGGTCTCTAATTGATATGAAGAGTAGTAGCAAAAGACCAGTGTGTTGTACATAGTGGCTGGGGGCAGGATATGTTACTGGATGGAAACCTTCATCAGCACGCATGTCTTCTGATTGAAATGCCCTTCCACAATTACCATTCACTCTCTTTAGGACATTTATTGTCTTTCTCTGTGAGTAATCTATTATCTCTTCTCCTGTGCCTGAACTGTTTCTCAGTATCTGTGTTACCCATTTGCCTTTCTTTTAAGTAACCTTTAGCCTGTTATGTTGGGAGGGTGAAAGGTTATTGCAAAGACACTGCTGGCAAATGTAATTTGTTATTTAGAAACCACAATTGACTGTTTTTTTTTATTTATGGACTGCATTGTTGCTGTTTTTTGTGGCTAATCATTTCACTTGTGTGGAAGTGAATGATTTCTCTGAGGATCCGTTGCTAAGGATCCAAGGGTAAGGGGACAGAAAGGAGTGTAATCAGGATATTTACTTAAGGCTGAATATAAGTCGGGGTACATGCAGGGTTCTGTAATGCGGTAAAGCAACAAGCAACGGTACTATAGGATAAGACAATAAATGGAAACAGGAAACACACTGACAGTACAACTACATTTGGTGTTTGTGTTCAGTATTTTCAGTATCATGTTATGTATCTTTATTGTATTCCTTTATGCACCTGTTTTAATTTATTTAGTTTTTAATCTGATTCCTTTAACCATTTTTATTAACGTTGTTTCTCTGTACTTCTGGAATTTGTTTATGGGAAGCACAACTGTACATGTATTCCCTCTCTGTAAAGCACATTGAACTGCAATTCTGTATGAAAAGTGCTATATAAATAAAGATTATTATTATTATTATTATTATTATTACAGTAGTTACAAGGGTTAGCAGTTGTCTCGTTTTAAAAACAAGCAGAGAAGTAACAGAAACACAGGGATTAAATACAGGGGAGAAACAATAATCAAATCAACACACAAGCTACAAGGACAAGGTAGCTAGAAAACCAAGACTGTATCAAAGCATAGACCACAAGGAACACATCATTTTGCAGATATGACAATTTGATGAAAGGGGACATTTTTTTCTACCTTTTTTCTCTGATTGGAATTCTTTCTTATTTAATCAAGGTACCTTATGGAAGAGCAACGATTCCACACACCACAGCCGGTGATGAGAGGCACAGCTCATCTTGAGGGGTCAAAACACTACTATTTTTAGATTTGAAGCAGATTAGAGAGCGCAATTCACAACCATTGTGCTCATGGATGACGCACTGTAATCGAGCAAGGCGACCTTCAAGGACATTCCACTTTAGCACAGCAATTTAGCACTATCCTGATGGTAAAATTGAAAGACACAAAAAACCTCTAGAGATTTAACAACAAACTCATTAACAGGGCCCAACAGGCGTAAATGCCTTTTAATTAAAGCAACACCTGATTAACCCACAATTAACAGAAGAGCAGAAGAACAGAGCCAGTTAATTCTCCCTCGCGTCAAAGGGATGAGCTCATAAACCAGGCCCCAAGACTTCTTCTACCTATCTAAATAACAGCTTTGGGCTTTGAGTGCGTTGTCTGGTTCAAACCAATGCTTGGCAGAGTGGGGAACTTGACTGCAGTGACAATGCAGAGCCTGAACAGGGAAAGAGAAGAGAGGTCTGCTGAACCATACATCTCCTGGAAGCCAAGCTAGATTCACTGTGTCTACCCACTGCATTCTCAGAAAGGACCTATACACTCCCCTGACCTTCATACATATCCCGCGGCCAGGTCAATATATAGTTTTTCTTTAGCGAGGGCGTTTTGCAAAGCGTGTACATGTTTTTTCCAGTTTGATTTAACATTTAATGTTGCCTACGTTCTCTGCCGACATAAAAACCTCACTTGTAATGTTATCCATTAAGCAGTTGTGCGGTTAGAAGTTCAGCTGTGTTATTAATCTACATAACTGATAAACAGTACCATACAGTACTATACAATATGTTTTTTATTGGCAGCTGCTGTGAACTGATTAAACCTTGAATGAAACAGATTGTCTTGTTTCATTTGCTATTAATGTTAATGTAAATGTTTAAGGATACACCTCTCAATTTGTGCTTGGAATTCCCCATGTGGCTGAAACCATTAAAACTGTGTTTTGCTTTGAGACCACGTCAGTCCCACATCAGAGTGCTGAGTTGTTGATAATCCTCTATCCTCCTACAGTAATCAAAAGGTCACATCTTCTCTACCCCTCCACCAACCAAACCCACCATATGTAATTCCTAGTTTGTAAACTAGTAATTACACTTTGTTACTGGGGGTGAGAAGTGTACATTTGACTCACATGGACTACAATTTTCATTCATTTTAAATATTAGCTAAATATTTATTCAAGAAGTGAATTCTGGAAGTGAATTTGAATAATTCTGAAGTATTCTGGATATTCACATTTACACAGAAAAAAATTATGACAACAAATAATAACAACAATATGCCAATACAATAAGCCAAGCGTAGTGCGATATCATTTGCAAAATTACTTGCAATTATTTATCAATTTATGCCACACTAACATTAGACTGCCATATTTTTATGTTGAAAAAGTAAAGTTAATCACTAGGGGGCGTTAGCTCACCAATAACTTAAAATGAACGGAGTAGAAATGATGAACCACCAGCAGCAGATATGGAAGACTACAACTGACCGTGAGGAAACGTGTGCTTTAACAGATCCTTTGGAAATCTGCACTTATTTTGAATATTGTTATTTGTCAGAGTACCAGACAACACAACTAAGAACAACAGGAAAGTTACCTTACTCATTTCTCAGTCATCTACAGCTTATACCGGGAACTACAGCTCATGTGGAAAACCCTATCATCCTACAGTCATTAGCTTGCCTTTAGCTTGTCGTCAAGCATTGAATAATCCAGATGATATCATTTAACTGTTCCTCAGACTTGACTGTGCGCTTTAAGGTGCAGTCTGTAACATTAGTTTACTCCATTGTGTCAGTCCAATCCCATCACGGCTGTGAAAAGTATCTTTTTGGAGTTTTGTAGTTCCTCTCTTTGTGGCAATATGGGTAATATCCAGCACTAAGGGCACGTTGAGGGAATCTTATTTGGGAGCTGAGCCGCCATGACTCCACAGCCTTCTCCACATCTGGCAGGATGTCTGGCACCACACACTGCTCTAGCAGGAACACAGTGGGCTGCAGGACCAGCAGCACAGCCCAGCCAAAGCCCCCCGACCAGTATGAAGAGCCGAGGCTGGAGAAGTCCTGCTGGATTTCTTCTTTGTGGTGATAGGTGAAGAGACACCAGCTCAAGAGGAAAAAGAAACCTGGGAAGAAATTAATACATGTTCAATTGTAATCGCCATTGTTTATCTACTACATATACTACTGTATATAAAAAAAAAAAAAAAATTATATATATATA
>JAODUE010000021.1:3650199-3665532 GCA_027564755.1 Amblyopsis hoosieri | reverse complement strand
TTGTCACATGAAAAGATATGCTCACATATTTGCAAATATGTGAGGGGTGTACTCACTTTTGTGAGATACTGTAACTACAATAACTACAATAATATGCTTGTTGAATAACCTCGGCCCAGCACAATAAAGACGTTCTTAGAAACAGTATATCAACATTTTACTCATGTACAGTATTTACTATGATTAGGTGTGCGTTCTGCTAAAAAGCAGTCTGAACAGAGGTGAGAGGAGAACTAATGGAACCAAAAAAAGACTCTTTTCGTGCTAACTGAGCAGCTTCTGGTATGTCATCAAAAGAAGCAGCTAGCATGGTGTGCCAAAGTAAACGGGGGCCTTTGCAGTGATGTCTGGGGAAAGGCAACACACATCAGTGAGTCCACCTTTCACACTGTCTACTGACAGGCTGACTAATCCCTGATATTCCTCCATGACATAAACCTGTAGCCCTCTACATTGTGAGAACACTGCTGTATTGTGTCCCTGGTCTTTAGGAGGCTGTGATTCATGTGCTAGCAGAGACCTCTGGACATGTTGTGTTGTGCGTGTGCTTTGCAGCTTTAAGACTGACTTCAAGTGACTTCTTTGTAGAGGATTTCACCTGCCATTCTCGCCCAGACATCTATTGGTAGCAATCAAGACAAAAGTATGACAGCAGTTATTAAATCTGTTATAGTAATCAGAAATATGGCATGCATGTAGTGCTAGCATCTGACAAGCGTCTGAGAGCACTATTGGCATTTGGCACAAAATTCTGTATTGATTACACTGGCTCTTTGTGCAGAGTGCAGCTATGCCAATAGTGTTGCAATACTGTCCTCTGCTGGCAGGAATAGGGTAGTGTTATCATACATATATTCCACCATTCTGGGATTAACTTTTCTGTCTAGCTTTAAGAATATTATTGTTCTCTCTATACATTGCCTATACTGATATGTGCACTGTATAAAAAAAACCTGCTTTTTCCTAAACGTTTTTCTAAAATACTTTTTTATTGATTTCGTCTTTGTTCCATTGTGGAAAAGCATTTACCTTCATTCATTCATTCATTCGTTCGTTCGTTCATTAATTAATTTATATTGAATAAATACAGAATATAAAACAAATACATATATGTGTAAATAAATGTCTTTGAACTTCAGTTAGCAAACAAAGCCCATCTAATGGTCTTATGTATATGAGCTGTGAACATGTGGTCTGACAGCTGTGTGGTGTGCTCCCGCAGGTCGTCTTCATGCCAGTGCCAGGCCTGTGACTCGCCATGCGAATGAGGAGATGAGCGCGCCACAAGCAGCCCCGCCCCTGCCTTTTTTGTCCCTGGATGCTTACTGATTCCCCATGCTCCTGTCTCCCCGATAGCTTCCCCCCGCGGACCAGGCTTTCACCAGGCGCCTCGTGCACCATGGCCGGCGAGACACAGCGTCCGTACGTCATCAAAGACCTGGACGTGCAGGATGTGGGGACGCCGCTGGAGCAGCAGAGTGACAGACACGCCCGCGCACCTTCCGAGCACTTCCCCAGCACAGGCACTGACTCCCTGGGCAGAGGGGCCAGCAGAGAGAAGCTAGAGAAGGAGAGGGACGCCACGCAGCAGCGGGAGGCCGTGATACGCCCGCAGCAGGCAGGGAAAATTGACTTCAGCTCCCTGCAGAACAGAGCCACCTTCGCCACGGACAGGACTTGGTCCAACGGCAAAGGCAGCCCCCAGTCTCCCAGCGGGAAGAACCGCGGCCGCGAGAAAGGCAAGCGGTCGGGCAAGTCAGAGCGCGGCAGCCCTCAGCAGCTGTACAGACTGAGCATCGCCAACCCGCGCTCCAACCCCAACATCGGCATTGCCTATCCGCAGCAGAAGGTCTCGCCGCCCAAGAAGCAGGAGGCCGGCCGCGGGCCAGTGACGGGCAGCTACCGCTTCCACGTGCCCAGTGTGCCGGAGAGAGAGGCCGAGCTGCAGCAGGCGGAGCTCAGCTATAGCCGCTGTTTCCAGGAGCCCTCCAACCTTACCTCCCCAAGCTATACCTCACAGGCACTGGGTTCTGCAGGTGGAACTGCCCCCCAGCAGCCAGCCCTGTCCCAGCAGCCAGCCTCCATGGAGAGCAGTGGTGCACAGCCCGGCAGCCAGCTCCTGCTGACAGACTTTCAGTTGAGTGGCTCCAATGCATGGCAGTCTCCTGAACACATTTTCAATGGTGCTAACTATGGGCTCTCATCACAAAAAACAACTGCACTCACAGAAGCAGGTAAGCCGAATGCCTTTGTGCCAGTACAGTTTCAGTTCGGATACCAGTTTCTGGAAAATTCTACTTCGGATACCTATTCCGGTGAGCAGAACCCTCAGACACAAGACTTTGCTGACTCTTCTTTGGGTTCTGTTCATGTGAATCACACATCCTTTGGTTTTACATCATGTGAGGGACAGGAGAGTGCTCAAAGTAATGCTCAGTACAGCAGTGACCAATTGTCACAGACAGACAGAACCTCCTATCCACAACACCCTCAGCCATCGCAGTATATTCCAACACCACAGGGGGCAGCATCCTCAATGCACTGTCTCCGGACTCTTAGTGAGGACTCAGCCAGTAGTGACAGCTCCGGCTCCAGCTCACAACAGTCAGATCAGGGTAAGAATGCCTTGCCAGAAAGCACGGAGGCTTCTGGACAGGTAGACAATACTAATAGTAAGAAGAGTTGCCACACTAAAGAAACAGCTGCCAACCAAAGAACTATCATCCAAGGAAATGTGCACCATTCACGAAATATTGCACAAGGTTCAAACTCCCAAATGCACTTTCCAAATAAAACATACCACAGCTCTCCACATAGTACCATTCACGTGGGCTCTGTGCCTTTTGAGAAAAACATTAAGGTACACAATAGAGGACCACACTGCTGGGAGGGATCTAGTAAGACTTACTCAACTGTTGATCAAAATGCAATTCCTTATACTGATATGAACGACAAGTTTCACTTTCAGAACCAGCAATCACTCGACCAAAGGCCCAATTCCTCTAAAAATAGTCACATTTCTTGGCAGCAGCTACGCCTAACCTCTGCTGTGCCGAACCAAAATAAAGTTGAGTTATCTAGGCCACTAAGCAATCAAAAACAGACTTACATGGTTTCTCCTTCTGACTGGCAGGATGATCATGTAAAATCACAAAAGAATGCCCCTCTGAAAAGCCTCAGCGCATTACAAAACAACAGGCCCAGTGAGGGTTTTCCTACCCAAAGACAAGAAACAGTTAAACACAGCAGTAAGACAATATCATCTTTCAAAGTAGAGATGAGCCATGCACATGTCTGTGAGTCCAAAAATAAACCAGTTTATTTTGGAATGAACCAGTCTCTTCCAGGTGCCTCATCTAGAAACTATAACTACCAGCCTTTGCAAGTGCCACCTATTGGACTCATGATGGTGTCACCTTATGAATCCCCGTCACCCTCACCACTACACAATCCCACCTCTAGCAGTACCTGCTCCTCTCTCTCTCCTACCTCCACTAGCCCTGTTAATCTCAGCTCAGAGGACGGTCAGATGCCAAAGGCCCCCTTTTATCACCAGCAACAAGCCAAAGCACAGTTAGCTGTAGATCACTTAAACACTAATCCTCATCATTTTCATTCTGATGGTTCACGTCACTCCCCTTATGCCCCAGATAGAGCCAAAGATGACATGTTGAGCTACCTGCAAAGCAACGGACATCCAAAAATGAGCATGGATGGAAACAAGTGTTACATGGACAGTTTGGGTGTGGACCACCACCAGCCCCCTCCATCCTACTCTGCACACCAGCTGCTGGCCTCTTCTCTCGCCACGGCAAACCTCGACCAGTTAGACGTGCTGCTGACGTGTAAGCAGTGTGATCAGAACTTCAATAATGTGGCCTCATTCTTAGGCCACAAGCAATATTGTGCTCAGCATTCCTTTGCACAAAATGACCTTAAAGACTTATCAAAGATGGAGGACAATAGAAAATTCCCTGCAGAATTGTCCAAAGCTTCATTGTCTGGGCCATCATGCTTATCAATGTCAAGGTGCCCATCAGATCTTCATCTGTCTCTCCTGGGCCTGAATAAAAATGGAGAGCTGATGTCTGACAGTGAAGCAAAAGGAGATGCCAAAGAGGACCCAATGAAACTCAACATGTTTTCTGGTCCTGGAATTCTTCCCGTTCCTCTGCCTGACTTGGAAATGGATGGATTAGACAGCCTAATAACAGAAGCCTTGAACGGACTGGGCTATCAGTCCGACAATGTAGACATAGACAGCAGTTTCATTGACGCATTTGCCGACGATGATCTGACCACTGTCAAGCAGTCATTGAAAACCAAAGAATCCATGGTGTTTGAGAGCAAAAGCAAAGTAACAACAGATGATGACCGATCTCTGGCGCAGGGAAAGTACATTTACGACTCTGACCTCGGGAGCCCAAAAACAGCTAAACATTTCACTGACAGAAAATCAGAGAAAATATCATTAAATTTGATAAAAGGTGAGAAAATTAACATAAAAAAAGATGTCACCCATAAAAATCCAAGGTTTGCCTCAGGGGGAAAATCCAGACAACAAGACGTCAAAGTGAGAGAGACCAGAAAGTTGTGCAAACCTGAGGATGAAAACACCGGCTCCTCAAGATTCTGTTTATCCACCAAGTTCTCTGAGCATTGTGGGGTTAAAAGCTTACCAGACAATTCCACCTTGACAGTTATAACACCAGCACAAGTCTCCAATACAAAGCAAACTTCCCCAACAATAAGGACACCATTTAAAGAAAACAAAAGGAAACGAACTGGTGGGGGTTCCTGGAGCAAAGAGCTCATACACAAGATAGTTCAGCAGAAAAATAAGCTCCATAAACTTCATGTTAAAGGCACAAAGAATCTCCAGTTCTCCCTTGTAATGGAGAGACTGACACCTACTGTACAGAACCCTGCATTTGGAGAATATGACTATGTTTCAGACTCGGACGACGAGTGTGAGCCTGTCAAGATAGCAAGCCAAGGACGCCTGAGCCAGAGTAGCCGGTGCAAATACACGTACACCAAGGAGTGCAAATGGAGGGCGAGGAGTGAGCGGGATCAGGCAGCATGGAGACATGAGTCAAAGGAGTGCTTCGCTGTGAAGAAGAGTGAGGAGGTCTCCCTCTCACCGGAGAAACCTGGTTCTCACCAGAGACTGGGGCGGAGGGGAAGCAGATCGTCCACTAGCAGTGAACTCAGCACATCTGTGAGCATCTCTGGCGATAGCATTAACAGCCCCAAAAGCACTGACCACACTGACTCGGACTGTGAGAAGAGAATGGAGATCAAGAGGAAGGAGTCCCCGGAGCCAAGAACCTACGATAGACCATCCTCACAGAAGATGAGCACCCAGCTGGCATTAATGTTTACTAAATCCACCAAGAAGTACAATGCTGATAAACACACTCTTTCTACAAGCAAAGAAAAGACCACCAAAGAATATCATTCAAATTCAGAAGATGCTGATCACGCTTCGAGCCCACCAAAAGCAAAGGGTGCAATCAAAAACCTTGATAAATGTCGAACCACACACAGAACATCAAGAGAGAAGCTGGAGTTGTTTAGCCAAGAAATAGGCACACTGTCCAGCACTGGCATAAACAGCTCACACGCAATAGACAATACATCATCTAAAGAAGAATCACTACAGTCTGCCATCAGCAATATCAAGAAACCACATCTTGACAACGAGTCTGTCTTCGCCAGCGAAGTAACAGACTCGCCTACCAAAAATGTGAGAAACTCAAAGGGCAAATTAATGTTGAAAAGGAGAGCTCAAGCAGAAGGCCAACCGTCACAGACACATTTTTCTGAGATTGCTGCGTTAGAAAAACAAACTGATGGCGTCAGTTTGGTGAAAGAGGCAGTATGTTTAATCCCCAATATACCTATGTGCAATTCTTTAATCGAGGAGGTGTGCCTATCTCCGACTGCAACAGATGGTCAGCTGTTACAGAAAGATCCATCCCACCTCATACCTTTTCCCCTGGATCAGGAACAGGGACTCATGAAATCTCCACTTTCATTTGACGCATCATCAGTGTTTGGGGATCTCACAGTGGCAGGATTTGGCAGTGGCCTTTACTCAGATATGTCACTTCAGAAAGAAGGTTTCAACACAGACAATACGACTGATAAAAAGGAAGGCTTTGTATCGTCCTTTTCTCCCTTCCTGGAGCAAAGAGATTGGGGCCTCATGGATGTTAGTACAGTGCTACCAGATGAAATAGCTCAGTACAAAGGAAATTCTGAAAAGTCAAATGAAAAGAAACCAGATTTTAATCATGTGCCTTTGTCTCTGCCAGAAAAAATAATGGACTACAGTACAAATCTCAACAGCTGTGCAGAAGATGAGTTGGAGATAAAGAGAATAGTGAATGAACTTGAAAACCAGCTGCAGACGACAAAGCTCCAGAACTCGCCATTACTAGCTGAGGAGGCCCCCCAACTGTTGCAAATGAGTAAATTCTCTCCTTTACGCCTGGGTGACGAATCTGAAAATGAAGGAAACAGTGTGGATATTGGATATCCTGTGCAGGCCATAGAAATTACAGGTGTGGCTGAACATTTTACTGAGCCCACTCTGCCATGGTCCAGTCCATTCCAGTTTGAGTTGATGGCTGAACACCACAGTCCACAAAGCCCCACCCATCACCATCCGGGCATCCCTGAACAGTTTCCAGAGAAAGATGACAATACAGCAAATACGGAAAGCGCAGTAACATGTGAAGCCCACCTTGAACAAAACCCAGAAGAGATACATGTTGAAAAGGGTGCTCCCACTGAAACAAAGGAGGAGATGTTAGAGCAGAAGAGATACGCTGAAGACATCATGAAAAGCCTTGAGGTGATCTCAGACTCTATATTTGAAAAACAATCGATTATATCAGAACAGGAAGTGAACGTCACTAATCTCGAGACCCAACAGCATCTAGAAATTGAACGTCAGTCCACGGATGCAGTTGTGCGAGCAGTTGGCGGTAAAGAGGAAGGAATAAACAGGGAGAATATACCATTGCCGCCAAATATAAATGAGGGGAAAGATGATATTACATTAATACTGATTGAGTCACAGCCATTTCTCTCTAACAGCACTGAGCTCACTGTTGATGAAAAGCAACCAATCATATTGCATCTAAGTGAGCATGAAGAAAACAATCAGGCAGAGACTAAAGTCACTTCTCTTGAAGACAATATCACTGATAATGTGAATGGGTCTGCTTTCTGCTTAAATATGGAGATGGATGTCTTGCACATGGCAGAGGTGAATGGTGGGAATGCTCACGTAGAGGATAATATAAATGTACAGTTTACAAACAATACTGATGTTCTACAGCATTCTACTACCATAAGTGCTCACGAGGAAGAAGTAAATGCAATCACTAGTCAGCAGGAAAGTCGTCACTCACCACCAACTCCACCTAAAACCACCCTAGAAAAGGGTAACCACATGGATGGATACACACCAGGATGGATAGAAGACCCTGCTTATATTCATAATAATGCTGAAGATGTGTGTTCATCACTTGCAGATAAACGGAAAGAAGATAGCTCAGCCAATATCATAAAGGAAGGGGAAAATCCAGTTAGCACATTAAAACAAGAAGGATTAATTGAATATGCTGCACCTCAACAGTACAGTGCTCCTGAGACTTACTGTACTAGCCAAACAAGTGGTATGGAAGTAGTTGCCACAGAGTTGCCCTGTAGCCCAATTCTAATGGAGCCTGACATGGATTGTACCACCCTCTCCTTTCAAAGAGCTCACGCCGCAGTGGGAGAAAGTAGTCGGTTGACTAGTTCACAGTCCACTGACATCCTACAGTTTGGTGTTGGCACCGCTTGTTTATTTAAGAACAAATGTGAAAGTAAAATGGGTCTTGCACCTGACATCCATCATAACCAAGAGACAGATATTCCGGATGTTAAAAACATTGGAGAACAACCACCAGTTAATCTCATTGCAAGTTGCCAGTCTTCACCATGTGGGAATGTCATGGATTTGGAAGAAAGTAATCATTTTATACTAAATGCTGTTCCACAAAACAGTCCTGCTCATTCACCTATAGAAAAATTGGTAATACAAAATAATCCATTTCACTCACAAAGCAAATCCACTGATATAACATTCAGTCAGTTGTCTCCCAGAAATGATCATCAAAATGTCAATGAGGCATTGCACATTGATGAACCTTTATCGACTGAGATTACATATTCTTTGATAAGCCCACCTCAACAAGGCCTGGGAATTACAGACTGTAAAATCCAAAGCACGGCAAATGTTTCCTCCCCGCTTCCCATGGCTAGCATAGCAGCAGAGCAACCAGAAACATCTGAAAGCTTTCCAAAGAAAGACACTTTATATTGTTTCAAACTTAGCCCACTGCACTACAGTGGCATCTCAAATGACCCTCCACAACTCAGTCAGTATGACTACATTCCTATCTCACCAGCCTATAAAGCAGAAGAGAAGTCAGACATTAAACAGACTTCCAACAATGTGTCTGATCCATGTGACCTTAGTGTGGACCCAGGACTGATATTTAACCATAACACAATGGTTGGAGACAAATACAAACACCCATTTAACTCAATTGTTCCAGCTAAGCACAGTCTTCCAGATGAACCCATGAAGATGAGCAGTATCGAGGAGAGTCCAAAATTCGCACTGGCTTTCCAATCTCAAGAGGAATCCACAGATAATTTAACTGTCAGTTACAAGAATGATTTGGAGGCTTGTCATAACCCTCCTGAAGCTAGTGAGTATTTTAATATGCCCGATGACCTCCTGAAAACAGTTGAAAAAGAAAATGGCGGTGTTTCTGAGGATACTTTTTTGCCAGACTCTGCTCTCTTTAGAAAAGACATTCCAGGTTGTGAAAACAAACAAATGTCTCTACCATCAGCTGCAATGGGCAAAACACCAATTGAGATCAGCCAGTCTTCAACAGCCAACCAGGTTCAAGAGGAAATCCTACCTAAAAAGAGTGCACAACATAGCTCACAGCAAGGAAAAGCACTTTGCGAAATCTGCTCCATGTGTTTTAGAACTGTGCCAGGATTAAAGAGACACAAGGCCATGAAGCATTTGGTCAGAACAGACATTCAAACTGTCCAGGAAAATGCAACATCAACCCACCAGGGGACTGTGCCTATTTATGATGCATCACAAACTACAGAGAAAGGGAATAAAGACGGATCACAGGCAGGTTTCCAAAGACAACTAAATAGGATGGCTGAGTCTCGCTGTGTGGAGAAGAGGAAGGAAACACTCACCAATAAATCTTCAGAGATCAAGTCTGTCCTGGATAACGTGAGACAAACTGAGACACTCATACCATCAGCAGTGGTAGATGCAGGCAACTATCCGCCTCCCTTGCAAACAAAGGCAAAGAAAAACAAAAAATCCAGGAATAACAAAAACACCAATGTAAACATAAAGCCTGACAACTTCTCAGATGAGATTTTAAACATACTGAAAACAGACATACTGCAAGCTATAACACCAGAATTCCAAAATTGTGGGGCACAAGAACATTGCAATTCACCTGAGGGGAAAGAAAAAATACATCTGAACAAAAATATAACTGACGCAGAGGATCTCCCTATTATTGATGCTTCAAAAAATGACATTGAACAAGTAACCACATCTCTACTGAAAGAAACAAATGTTTCCAGAGAAGTTATGGTTTTTAAACAAAACAACCTTGACTCTGAAGAGCTTAAATGTATGGCCGAGATGGGCAGTGGAGAAGATATATGTGCTGATAAAAGTAAAGATTGTGTATTGTCTAAAAATGAGGACACTAGTGGAGAATGTAATGAATTAAATAATAAGTTGTATGCTGGTGAAGTGATGCTTGAAGAAAAAGAATGCCTCACCAAAGAGATGTTAAGAAACATGTCGGTCGAGATCAAATGTGAAAACAAAAATGGCCAACCAGACATTGTCAACCACAGCCCTCTCAGCCCACCTGGCATGAGCCCCGATCTGAAAGCCCTGCTTGATGATGACACCACGTTTTCACAGCTGTTTCCTAGAGATGAAGAGATCAAAAGGAAAAAGTGCCAGAGAGTGTACAGCAAAAAGAACAAAAGACAGAAGCTCTCACCTGATCCGCATCTAGATCAAGACTTATCTCCTGCCAAAGTGTTACTGCCAAATAAGGAACAGTATTCTGAAAAGCAGGGAGATGGCAAATTGAGCAACAATAAGAGCAACCATTGTGAATATGATACAATATCTATTGATGATGCTATTATGTTGAATATGTGCCATAACAGCACATTGAACAGTGATGCAAATGTAATATCAGACATCAAGCAAGGTGCTAATGACCATGAAGACATTAATGAGAATCATGAAGAGCTTAGCAGCAACGTCTTAAGTCCAATTGAGAACGTTGATAAATCCTCAATAACCTGGAGTGGTTCCTGTGAGCCTAGCAGCTTTATTGTTGATGCAGTGGGGACTGCTGTCCCAAGTTCTTGTAAGACAGAGTTGCCACCCCCACCTTGCCCGCTGCCACTGACGTCCACCCCTTACTCTGTAGAACCATGCGTTTCAGACAATGTAACCAACTTCCACAGTATAGACATTCAAAACATCAACACAACATTTCAACTTCCTGAAATCCAGTTCTTTGACTCTAGTAAAGACATTACAGTGGCTCCTCCCATATCATCAGTTGATACTGAGAATAAAGATGTTGAAAAGTCCAAGAAACAATCAGAGCATCGAGGTAGAAAACGTCAAGATGGCAGTATGAAGGCAAAGGACAAGCAGTACAAATGCAAAGTGTGCTTTACCTGGTTCCTTACCCTCGGAGAGCTGAACTTTCACAAGCTTTCCCATAACCCATCTCCACCTCCTACATGCTATATGTGTGTCCAGCGCAAGTTCAGTTCTAGGGAGCAGCTCAGAGACCACCTAAGGGAAAAGCATGCCAAGAACAAGGCGGGTATCTGGACTTGTGGGATGTGTTTGAAAGAAATATCAGATGTGTGGATGTACAATGAACACTTGCGCGAGCACGCTACCCAGTTTGCTCGGAAAGGTCAGACCCAGGGCTCCATGCTAGGCATTCCAGGCTCCTTAATGCAGGAGACAGCTGTGAAGAACTTCATCACTTCTATCATGCAGCATCGCCCCAGCAAGACCATCAGAGAGTCAAGCAAAACCAGCAAAGAGCAAGAGAAACTTGAGACTACAGGAGGCACTTCAGGAGAGGGTAAAACCACTGAAGTGTCCAGTCCTAAAGGTAATAAAACCAAAAGCAGCAATGGCACAAGTGGAAAGCAGGGCAGGTTACCGCCACTTGAGATCCTGCACAAAATAGAGACACCTAAAAATGTGGAGATGCATCCTAACTGCAAAGATCCCTCCAGAGATTGCCACCACTGTGGGAAACAATTCCCCAAACCATTCAAACTTCAGAGACATTTGGTGGTACACAACTTGGAGAAGATTTTCTTATGTAATAAATGTCCAGTGTCCTACCAGGAAGCCCAAGAACTCAAAGATCACCTAAAGAGGGTGCACGAGGAGGTGGATGAGTTAGATTCAAAACACACTACACTGTATACCTGTGAGCTCTGTGCTGATGTCATGCATGTGATTAAAAAGTCGTTCATCTGTAGCACATGCAACTACACCTTTTCTAAGAAAGAACAGTTTGATCGCCATATGGAGAAACATCTGTCGGGCGGAAACAAGATTTTCAAATTCCGAAGTGTTCTCAGACCTGTCAAAGCACCTATCTCCAAAGAAGAGTGTGACTTTCCTGCAAGCAAAAAAAGGAGAATTCTCAATGACAGCCTTCAAGACAACAGCTCAGACAGTGGAATTGCCAGCATAGGGTCACTGCACTTAAGTCACAACCCTGAAATGACCTCAAAACCCACTGTATCCACAGCAGATGACTCCACTCAAACTAGTGCAAATGAATATTACAATGATGCACAAAGTGCTAATGTAAAAACTGAAAACATTGCAGAGGAATATTCTGACCTTCTTGTGGAGCTGGAGCAGTGTGCATTTAATATTGGCTCTTCTGAAGCCACTACACCTAAAAAGGAGGAAAAAGGCTTAAATCCCTCACTGAAGAAACCTGAAAAAGAGGATTATGTGAAATCAGTTACTGAAACATGTGTCAAGAAAGAAGATGAGACTGTTTGCATCAGATTGCAGACTACCACACAATGCTCATTCTCTAAAGTGAATACTAAAGTAGGTGAAGAAAAGGTTAAAGGCAAGCCAGGTTATGAGTGTAGCACAGGAGAGCAAGAGAACAGATCAGAGAAAATGCCTGTAGTTCCACCAAATGGAGAATCCTTGAGCAACATTATAGAAAATCAAATGACAAAGACCTTAGGCTCAGAAAAGCTTAAATTAGATGCTGGTGTAATAGAAAAGCAGGGCCAAAATTCAACTCCGAATAAGAGCAACACTATCAGACAGGATACTTTAACGAACAGTGCTGAAAAGCAAGGTAGCTCTCAGTTGAAAGACAAACTCCCCCCATCCAAAACAATCGACGGCACTAAAAGTAGCATGACTAGGGCTACAGATCCACCACTAATCTCTAAGAGTTCTATTCATAGTTCAGTCTTAGTTGAGGACAGAGTGTCTTTAAAACTACAGAAGAAAATGAAAGACGTGAAGGCGTCCCACTCCCTGCCAAGGGGGCCCTATCCTGAGACACGAGAGAATCTCTGCACAGATCCTAGGGTCAATAAGAAGTTCCGGGCCGGCATTTGTCCCTCCTTGCAAAGGAAATCGGATGGACCCTGTGAATATCCTGTTCTCTCTTCAGTACGAGATGAGGTTGTTAGCAACAAAATTGTTACAAAGTACAAAACTAAAAACCTGGGCATGCCACCAAAGAGACGATTGCTTGATAACTACACACCTAAAAAGGCAGAGATTGTGACACAAATCAATGGAGATTACAACTCTAAAAAAGGGTCCTTAGGACGACCTTTGCATTCTCCAGTTTCCAAAGTATCAACGCCTATGAACAATTCCTTGAATAAATCTCGAACAAAGATGGGGGTTCGATCTATGGAAAGGCATTCCTATCGGACAGCAGAGTCCCAGAACAATCTCCTTAGCCAGCTATTTGGCCAAAAACTTACTAGCTTTAAGATTCCTTTAAGGAAGGACACATCTGAATCTATAAACTGAAGGAGACTAAATTTGTCTGTGACAAGTCTGTAAAGGTCACAGTTACAAATGACATTTCCTTATGGTGAATGAGATTGCACGGCTCTTTTCTGTGAAATGCTATTCTAAATACTTATGTAGTCACTTTATGTGTAACTTTGTAAAGATGTTTTTATTACACAAATGTGAGGGCTGATGGCAGATATGAATTTTTGAGCAAATAATTATGATACTTGGGAAATAATTGAATTTATGTTCTATTTCTTTGTTAAGACACTTTCCATTTCAGAGATGATATATCACATAGAAAGAAAAAGAATACTTGAAAACACAGTATCCATATTTTTCTAGAAATGCATGTCTGTTTTGCATTCCTAACATGATACGAAAGATTATTGTCTTTAGAAACGGGACCAAATAATATCCTAAATGGGACTAGTCTCTGTGCACCTTTTTGTACATGCTTACAAAATATCCATGTATTATTTTCTCCTTTACTGTACTGCAGCGACATTAATTGTATTAGCATTTGTACAAATATTAACTGGTGCTACGTTGTGTTTTATTTTAATGTGAACGCTAATGTCCTCGGATGAGAACATAAGATCTGTAGCAGTTACATTCATCCAACTGTACCTAAATGGTTATTTGTAGTTTTTTTTTTAAATGGTAAATATACTGTGTATACCCTCCAAGTAATTAATCTGTAGGTTGATAGGAGTGAAAATTAGGAAATGTTTCTTTGTGGACTCAGGTACATACATGGATTTAAACAGTCCTGAGACCTGTATTAGGAGTTCTTCCCTGCACTGATATTGCTCCACACAAATCACAAACTCAATCATCTTTATTTGTATTCCAATTGTTTAATTATGAATAGTATTTACAACAAAAACAAAAAAGGTGCTTTATCTTGTTTATACTGTATGTATCTTATATTGTATAATATTGTAGGTAGACTATTTTCTGGTGTAATGCTTAATGTCAAAGTTTTATTTTAATAATGTGCAAAAGAATCAAAAATTGAGAAGAAAGGGAAATGCAATGCCTCTCACAGGTGTAAAGTGGTTCTCCAAGTGCCTCTTTTATAGTTATTAAAGATGTGTATTGGTCTCTCCATGCTCATTTCTTACTTTGTTCACGTCTTTAGCAAATACTCCAACCTTGTTCCCTGCAGACAGCTGCTGTCACCATCAAAGGAGGAGCAGTTGGGGGCGTCAGTTAGAACCTGGGGGTCAAAACAGCCAGAGCATAAGTATGACTTGTGAGTGAGTCATACTTTTCTGAATGAAGTGTCTTCTATAGGGATAGTTACATTCTTCAAACCACACATTTCAATCCTGGAACACACCAGAGCAGGAAGGAAAGAACTCCCATTTCACTTAGGATTTGATTACGTTGCTTTCTCACTGTTTGTAAAATGGCTTCTGTTCCTACATGCATTTATTCATCATCACATAGGAATAAAAAGCCATAGTACACAGCAGCAGACAGTTTGGTGAGGAGTAGACTGCTGCTAGCGTTCCACACTACACACCTGAGAGACAGTGAGGGTGTAAGGCAGCAGGATGATGGATTAGGTAGGGTGATATAAAAGAAAATGGGAGGGGGGGTGGAAAGGTTATTTTCTGGACTCACATTCAAGGTCTCAGCTACTGGGAAACAGACACAAACATCCTTTTGCAGCATTGTGACAGGAAACAGGATATTTTATAGTAAGTGTTATGTCCTAATAACTAATAAACCACCGGACACTGAATTCAACTGGCCAACGTGCTTTTATTGCCAAGAGTGTTACGACTGCCAGATGCCTACATAGCCGTGTGGATTATTCTGCCACGTAACAGGCTATGTTCCAACTGCTATTTATTAAAAATTGGTCACATAGTCCTGTAGGTATCCAGGCCTAAGGCGAGACCTGATTGGGCGTGCCTCGGAGTTCCCTGGGGGGTCACCTCCAACTGGATGATCTGCTGGCGGTGGTGGTGGCTCTGTTGGAACATCCAGGTCGGTAGTCGTCCAGCTCCTGTCAGAGTTTCCTTCCTGGTCTGTGGGGCCCTGCTCTGTCACTTTCCAGAGGCGGCTTGCATGCCACCTCGAGCCATCGCCCAGGCGGAAGGTGGATGGCCCAAGGCGTCCGGTTATCTGTAATG
>JAODUE010000021.1:3561134-3598718 GCA_027564755.1 Amblyopsis hoosieri | reverse complement strand
TTACATACAAGGTGAGCAGGTATATCCGAGTGAAAAGGAGAGCGAAAAGTTTTTTGTCCACCCCAATCAAACTTGGACGACGTTTCCAGCGGGAAACGGAGATTCAGTAGCGTTTGGCGATCATAAACAAGCAGAGAGTTAATAAATTGTATAAACAATACAATTACAAACAGTGTTTGGTGCGTCAGACGGCAGGCCACATACACTGGCGCCATCTTGCCACTCCCAGATCAGAAGGTCATTAATCAGCCACCACAACCACTCCCCACCACAACGATGCCTCGATATCCTTTCCATGAATATCACAAACAGGATTGGTGACAAAGCGCAGTCCTGGTGAAGAACCATCCCACCTGAAACAAGTCAGACTTACTCCCGAGAATCCGTACACATCTCTCGCTTTGGACATACAGGGATTGGATTGCCTTTAAAAGTGACCCCTTAACCCCATACTTCCACAGGACCTCCCACAGTGTCTGCCGGGAAACCCGGTCATACGCCTTCTCCAGATCCACAAAACACATGTAGACCGGAAGGGTATACTTCCAGGCCCTTTCCAGGATCCTTGCGAGAGTAAAAAGCTGGTCCGTTGCGCCACGACCAGGACGGAAACCGCATTGTTCTTCTTCAGTCTGAGGTACGACAAATGGCCAAACCTTTCTTTCAAGCACCTTGGAGTCCCGTCCTATCCAGTACTGTCCACAGCTTGGATGGTTCCCCATTTCCCCCTCCTGAGGTGGCGGATGGTTTTATAGAAACACCTTGGTGCCGACCAAAAGTCCTTCTCCAAACTTATCCCACACCCGCTGTTTTGCTTCTTTCACAGCAGAGGCTGCAGCCCTTCGGGCACATCAATGCCTTACAACCGCCTACGAAGTCCTGTGGAGTAACATATCCTGGAACAAGTGCGTACCTAGCGTTCTTGGAATTGAGAAACAGCCATTGTGTCTCCGGGCTCTTTGGATCACTGAAATCAATCGCAGAAACCTGTGATAGTTAGTTTGCCAGGTGAGCACAATTAAAGGAAAACTACTTAAGGAGGATGTTACACATTGTTAAGCAAGCCACAGGTTTCAAGCAATATTGGAAAGAAAAAACATCTCTCTGATGGACAAGGTATGAAAACATTAGCTATTTCATGAAAACTTAAGCTTGATCATTCTACTGTAAAGACATTTGTGGCTGATTCAGCGCACATACGGGTTCGTGCAGTGAAAGGAGGAAGGATGAGGACTTGAGTTACTGTCAGACAAATTCATTACAATGCCATTACAAAGCAGGAAACAGGTATTTGAAGCTGCTGGTGCCTCTGGAGTCCTACGAACCTCAAGGTGTAGGATCCTCCAGAGGCTTGCAGTTGTGCATAATCCTACTATTCGCCACCCCTAACCAATGCTCACAAGCAGAAACGTTTGCAGTGTCCCAGTGGCCCAGAAATACATGAAGACTAATTTTCTTATTTACTGATGAGTGCCGTGCAACCCTGGATGGTCCAGATGGATGGAGTAGTGGATGGTTGGTGGATGGCCACCATGTCCCAATAAGGCTGCGACGTCAGCAAGGAGGTGGCGGAGTAATGTTTTGTGCCGGAATCATGGGGTGAGAGCTGGTAGGCCCCTTTAGGGTCCCTGAAAGTGTGAATATAATATATAATTTGCATAATAATTTGGAACGCTGTATAAGAGCACATACACTTAAATAAATTAAATGCAACTAATTCAATTCATTTGGTATATTTTTTTTAACTTAGAAGAGTTTGAAAGTTAGTCAAGACATGGAAGAATCAAAATATGTATTTTAAACAAAATTACACACCGCGCGTCAACTTATAAAATTACTGTAAAGCCTGACTTTCTTGCTCTCAGTTGATGTTTACTTTCATACATTGGACACAGCGCACCACACGTCATGACGTCTTGTTCGTTTGGTTCTTCCTGGGCGCCTCCCTTAAGGAGATGTTTCAGGCACGTCCAGCTGGGCAGAGGCCTCAGGGGGGTTCAGGACTAGTTGGAGATATTATACACTGGCCTGGGAACGCCTTTGGATCCCATTCCCTCAGTCAAAGCTGGTTAATGAGGCTCCGGAAAGGGAAGTTTGAGGTCCTCTGCTAGAGCTGCTGCCCCCGCAACCTGACCATGGACAAGCTGTTGAAGATAAATGGATGGATCGATCATTTCCAATGAATGTCCTCAAGATGGCAACTGGCAATTTGGTCCGTGTTAGGTTTCAATACGATTATTTGAACCCTTTGGTTTTATGTTGTCTCTGCAAGGTAAGGAATACTGCACAAACAAGCTGTGATAGCACCACAGAGAGGGCTGAAGACACCAGGCCAATCCTGATTCCTTCATCCACAGACTTGCCGACACCAGAGTTATCACCAACGCTTTCATACTCTCCCTACTGGGTGAGTGTTGCGGCCACAAATACATTGCAAAAAGCCAGTTTTTTGTCTAGAAATCATATGTATATACAGCTTGATTTAGTTGCCAACTGCCTTTTGGACTGATGTGATTATAAGATCTCTTCCTAAGCCTAGTGCACTGTGTGCTGTGTAGTGTCGTTTCACCACCTATGTTTGGCTGTTGTTGGGTTACCCGCCATTGTGTGTGGTGCACTCCATGGTCTGTCTCCTGTCCTGGGTGCTGGTCTTCACGATACCCGTGGCCAAGATGAACGCTCGTACCATGAAGTCTATTCTCCTAATGCCCCCTGAAGAGATCTCTTTGGACTTGTGCTCACACACAAAGGTGGCCATCATCAACATTACATACACAGTAAGACTGGGGACAGACTTTCTGTATTAATAAATCAATCATGGTTTTTAAAGCACCAGGGTGGTGAGACTAAAGTGCTACTATGCTGCTATTATGCTGCAAACTGGTACTACTACAAATACACTGTTGATGGGATCAACGTGTTCGCTGTCAGTATCCTTTGTCATAAGGTAGCATGTGCATTCATTGTGTGTGTGTGTGTGTGTGTGAGAGGTATGTAGGAGACCTGTTATGATCCTTGACTGCCATCTCAGACCTTCTTCCACTAGTGATCGTAGCTATGGTGATTGGCTACATCGACAAAGGGAACCAGTATGCTAGCTCGAATGTCAAGTTTGGCATAGCAGTCAGTTCCATCATACCTTTATCCTATTATATTGGTATGGGTATTGCTAGGTGAGCACTTTGGTAATTTTGTAATAATAAAGGAAAATCTTTCTGAGATGCTATTTTCTGCGGCAGTAGCATGTAATCCATGAATACATTTTCTAAACTTTGTTTTATACATATTTCCTTGTTCAGTAAATATGATTTGTTTGTGTCTGGCATTACTGATGTGGTTGAAATGTGCTCTACAAGAACAATGTTTTGGGTTGGGACCCCATAAGCACATGCTTCTCTCCCACCGCAGTGCTGTGTTGCTTGCGTTTCCTTCTGCTCCTCCCCTAGAGAGAAGGCATACATCCTGTGTACCCCTCCCCATACGTTTTGTCTTCAGACAAATGTCAAAGTGGTCAACACGTCTGTATGTACAACACACACATTTATGAGTTCCGTTTGCAGTGTCTCTGCCCAGAGTAATTTTGCGGTGGGCGCTGTGATCAACGCTAGCTTCGGCTCCATCACAGAGCTGACGTTCTATATCACGGCACTGCTCAGAGGTCAACAAGCAGGCAACCTGTGTCTCCAGGAGGTTGTTAAGGCGGCGCTGACTGGAACTCTTCTGGGCTGCATCCTGTTCATCCCTGTGAGGTCCCTGCATTTACAGCACATGGGTTCAAAAGGAAAGCATGTGCATGATGTACAGCTTAGACTCTCCCTTTGCCTGACATAGGGGATCTGTATGATCATCGGAGGCCTGAGACACAGGGAACAGAGGTTCAACAGCCGCTCCACAGGCGTCAGCTCTGCTTTGCTCTTCATCTCAGTAGGAGGCAAGTATCCCCCTTGAGATTTGATCACCTAGCCCTCGTGTGGTGTGGGCTGCACATCGCACTAGACTACAAACACTGGGTCTCAGAATGAATCTTTACATTGACAGCTTTTAGTAGACCGTTTCCAAAGCGACTCAATATATTTGTCAACAATAGAACAAGTCATACACCAGATATCATAAGCAACAAACATTATATTAGCACAATTACAGCAACATGTTACCAGGGCTAACTTATCTAAACATTTCACAACATACTGTACATCATTTATGAATGCATGTTGTGCTAAGGAACATGTTTTCCTTTCAATTTAGATACCAGGCCAGATTTAACTGTATACAGTAACATTAATCTATTTTTAACAAGAACTGAAAACAAGAACTGAAATGTGAGGTATTTCAGTTTTAATATTATTTCTCAATATATACATGGCAGGTGTCTTTGCACCAACATTGTTCTCTAAGGCCTATGGGAACCTGGTATGTGAAGCCTGTACCAACTCAACTGGAGGAAACCACACAAGTAACAGCAGCAGTAACTCTTTTGTCTGCAATAACTGTCACTACAATCTGGTCAGTATTTTCCACCCTGACAAAAACTTCATGTTTTGAAAGAGGACTTAAAGCTTTTTCTAACACTGTTACCTATAAAAACAGAACTTAACCGTATTTTTCTTTCAGAAGAACAACAGCACATTGTTTCGCAGCCATATTGAGTAAGTTAAAATATATATTACATAAATAGATTGCTTAAACATTAGCAAAACCTCCTGTTATATCTGAAGTGCACCGACCATGGGGATTAAAACACATTGCAATATTGTCAGACTTTATGGTTAAACTCCCTCAGGCTAATGACAACATATGGTGCTGTGTCTCCAAAACAGCAAATAACTAATTTCAACTGCAATAGTGTAAGATGTATTTAACCTGTAGAAGGCAATCCCCACATATTCTCAGACCATATTCACATTTTGGTAAAATTGGTTAAAAATAAAGTTTAGTAAATGTTGTATGGGCTATTTGTTATTCTTATGATGAAGAAATAAAGTGAGGATAATATGCTGAACTAAAATACCCTCTGTATAATTTCTCCACTCGTTTTCTTTTCTCACCCATAGACCACTGGTATACACAGTGTCTGCACTCTTGCCTGTTGCTTACATAATTGGTTTAATCTTCACACTGAAGACACACTCCCACATTTATGACATCCATGTTGAAGAGAGACAAGGTATGACAGTATGAGAGTCTTTGTACAGTGAGTGAGTCTTTGCTTTGTTTAGCCTCCTGTGGAATGAGTGTTATGCTTGAGAACAGTTACATGAACCTTGTTATTTACATGCTGGAGTATTGATTTAAATTTCAACACAAATCATTGAAACAATGGACAGTCTTTAAAAAATGTAGGCTTTAAAGCCTGCTCATTAAGGTGCATTATATACTGGGTAACCAGCAGGTGGCAGCATCACCACCACAGTAAATTGTTTCCCCATTTTAGTCAAAATAAAACTGCCGTCAGTATCTGAACCTGTTTTCTAACAACTTGAGAGATGAGACTGGGTCATACATTTTGGATGTTCAATTCCTCATTCCAGTGGAATCCACGCGCATTTGAACTCGTAACTTTTGTGCAATTTTGCCCACATGGGGCAGTGCTGACAATATAATTTATAGGGTAGTATTTGCGGCTAACTTCTTGGAACTATTTTGAGGTTCCACAAGCCACCATTGCTTCATGAAGTGCATGGTTCGTTGGAGTAAACAGAGATGACGCGACTCTCTCTTTATATGGCTCTGCATTGGGTGTGTGTGCGTGCGATTGAGTGTGTATGTGTACCTTGTTAAAGTTTTAATATATTGAGATTCATGACAGAGCACTATTTCTAATGAAGATATGTATATTAGGTCTAGAAAGACCCTGCCCAAAACAGGACAGACTACCACTTACCACTTGTTTCTTAACTCTTGTTAATGTGAAGGTATTTTGCATAGAAACTTTTCATAGACCCATACAACTTTGCCAAAGGGCACAAGTAAGTTGATATACTACTTTAAATGTGTTTCCTAAATAATATATAATATTCTTATATTATTTTTTGAAGTTATAGAATAAGCTATATAACTAAAATAAACTTACCATCCAAAAACTACTAGCTACTACCCTTGGCTAGTAGAGGTCATTATGTTTACATATCGGTTTTTCAGGGGGTAAGTGCTTATTTAACCTTTAAAATGTCATGCCATTTGTGACCTTGCAGTGACGAGTCACCAGGGGGCAGTAGTCCACTGGTCACGTTGGACGTCCTTGATAATCCTTATTATGGCCACAGTGCTCATGTCTGCCTGTGCTGACCTTGCCACAGAGCATATTCAGCCCATACTAAGCCAGCCCAATATCTCTCAGGTAAAGCTCTAAGGTTAGACAGAAACAGACACATACACAGATACCTCCACACAGACATATCAAGTCTAAATATGTATACAGAAACAGACACACACACACGCACACACACATAACAAGTGTACACACTTAAATCCACATTCATTACATTTAAATAATAATACAAATATACATGTGATAAAAAACAGGTTTTTTAAGGCATGGGCTAGTCTATGGAGTTTCTTCAAAAAGCTGTCAAAAACTGTCTAATACAACTTCTTCCACGCCAAAATACACCTACATACCTCACACTAACATCAAATTAATCAGCACTTTCCAGATATATGTGCCATTTCTTTTAACAAACATACATTCAATACATTTAGTCATATTTGCAAATTAAACCACCTTTTTTTTTTTTACATTGAAATTAATTGAAGGCTAATCGTTGCGCTAAGCTAGCTGTATGAAAACACAATCTTCACATGCTGAACTGACCCTGAAGCCCACTATTTAGGTAGTGTAGTAGTTAGAGAAGCTGACATTTACCATAGTTCCAAAGAGTACAGGCTCAAAGCCTACCTTGGACTCATAAATTATAGAAATCTAAACATTTGAATTTACATAACAATAAAAATATATAATGACTAAGTACAAGGTACAGGCCATCTTTAGCTAACTTTCACATTAACTGTGGCACGATGGCTTAACGGATAAGGAGAATGCTTTCAGTCTAAACAGTGATATTCAAATCCATCAGCTTGTTTGTGCAACATTTTTCCTGAACTATGCTAGTAATAGCATGACATTTATCTTACATAAAATCGTATATGAGAATAAAGCCAATAATTCATTTTAATTGTTATAAGAATACACCCTAATAAAATGTTATTACATTTTAATATATAAATATTGCCATATGACACTATGACAATATGTTGTTACCCCGAAAGACAAAAATCACTGTCCCACAAAAGTGACTGCTACTCAAGTCACTGATTGTCTAGGTAGAAGGCATATATTTGACGCGTGTAATCAACAAAGTTTCTAATGGCCTGAATACTAAAGCCCCAGCATACTTACGGTGTCCGCACACTTCCAAAATGTTCTGTCCGCGCGGACATGTACACGTTGACTGCGCATGTGTGACAGGCTGAAACCCACTACAGACGGCAATGGACGTCCTACTAAGCTCACAACTTTGTATAAAAAAACGATTTCTTTCCAGTGAATATCTTACACCAATACTGTTCACGGGAAACAATGTGTGCACATAAAATCGTAGTTATAAGTATCGCTAATTTCAAAGTACTTTTTTTTTTGTATACAGACATAGCCAATGCATCTGCGTGAAGTATGCTTGGAACATTGTGAGCACTCATCCGCATTTGGAAGTATGCAGTAGGAATTATTATTTAAAGAGATTAGAGAGGAGATTAGAGAGGACAAAATACAAAAAACATTTGGGGAAGAAACTAGAGTTGGGAGTGAGTGCTTGTAGGTGGAAAGGTCGCTAGTCGAGGTGGATTGTGAAGAGGTGTGTCTGTTTCAGCAGTCCTGACTGTTGCTGGAAGCGCATTCCACCATTGTGGTGCCAGGACAGACGACATTCGATACTTCAATGAGCGAGTCTTGAGACCTAGCAGTGGGTCAGCCGAGGTAGAATGATGTGCGCAGTGTAATGGGTGACATTGTGTAACATGACAATTTTGGTGCGCTGAAGGACAAAAAGTGTGATACTGAAGGACAGATTTCATAAACATTTTAACAGGCAGTTCATTGGCCACATGTATATTAAATAACCTTTAAAGATTATAATTTGTTTTCGTTTGCATTGCCCACCGGGTCGCTCACTTCAGCTACTGTAGATCGACTGATAGATTGCTATCGCGTAAATAGTAAATGTTAGTAGGCTACACTTGTCAATATGGACATGCTACACATTGTTAGCACAGTAAAATGATCCAAAACTCAATCCTTCATCCATTTAGCTATGAGTAGCAAAGTAACATAATTGATTTAGATTTTTCCGACATGATGAGACAGGGATGATGTGCGAGCGCCCGGTAGCCTACCATATAGACTTATAGGCCTACACACAATGGTATTGTGCAGCACTGCCCACCACCCATATGAATATGCTCCCTCATAACATGCCGCTGATATGTCGCTAAATGAACAGTAAATACTATATGATGAATAGTCTAAGTCATTCACAAACTCAATCTGAAGACGTTTAAAAAAACATTTTACGTTCACAATGTTCATAACTCTATAGCTCGAGCTATTGTAGTTCTAAGCCGTTTATGATCTAATGCTGACAATACATAGGCTACAAATGGACATGCTACACATTGTTAGAACATTTAGATTATCCACAATTCAGTCGTTCAGTTAGCCTAGAAAACTACAGCATCAAAGTAACAGTAGTATTCAGGACCTACCATTTGGCCTATGTAAACAAAAAACAAAACTTAACCTTTGAAGCGACCATAAAGTCAGAATATGTGTCCAAAACTGCCCATTCCTCGTTTATATTCCTTTAGTCTATAAGGGTTCATCGATCAAAAGAACCAAAGTTTTTTTCATACATTAAAATATTACATTAATCCAAGTTATGAATATCTTCACTTGTCCGTTAGGCCTGCTTGAGCACTGTGTTCAAGGAAAGCGCCGCAGGATGCTTTCATCCTCTGGATAGTCTTGACTAATCAGTTTGACACGCAACCTGAAGCTAGCATAATTTGACTGGTTACTCTTACAATATTGTTTTTACCAAGGGATGTAAATTCATCTTAGACTCCTCACTTCAGTAGGAGTGCAATATCGTGTTTCAACACCCATTCATGATACATTTTGAGGTGCACCGTTTCACTCATTGTAGGATATAGGCTACTATGTGAAACGAAGAAGATATTGCACTAATTCTGTGCTGTTCCTCTGATGATACAGCACATAATTAACACAACTGTTAAACCAAATGTTATGATAAAAATGCAACTACAGTCTGACAAAACAAGAAAGCTTAGCTCCGGGAGGACACACCACTGGCTTTGCTCTCTACCTTACAAGAAGTGCAGCTTTTCATGCATTTAATCTGAGTGGCCCTTGATTCAGACTTCGATTCTCAATATTTGTAACCCTAAATAATTTTAATAGGCCCAAAAAGTATTCTCTAACTCTTGAGATTTCTCTCTATGTACAATCAAGAGTGCCTTTGGCAGGTTGTTACAAGTTACTTCTCTGTCCAGTATTTTATAGGGGTAACAATTGTTGCTATGGTTCCTGAAATCCCAGAAATTGTTAATGGGATCCAGTTTGCGCTCCAGAACAACATCAGTCTCAGGTAAGGATTTACTAGACGCCAGTTACACAATATAGTATTGGTACTTTAGCAAGAAACACACTAATTTCCAAACATCACTGTAAAAAAACTGTGATAACACTTTATTTGAAGTTGTGTTCATTAAGACTGACATAACACTGTCATAACCATGACACAACACCTGTCATGAACATTAATTAATGTTTGACTATTGTCATTAGCTGTAATTCGGTAAATAATGTAATGTCAAGTTTTTGACAACTTGACATTAACCAAGATGACATAACCTATCATTGTCTTTGTCATGACAACTTGACATTAACCAAGGTAAAATAACCCATTGTAACCATTGTAATAAGCTTTATGACATATTTAGGACAAGTGAAAAAGTTACCACTATAGTTGAGGTCAAGTACATTACACTGTTAGAAATACATTTGACCATTTAAATTAAAAAACTCTGCCTGCATATATAATTTATCGTTGTTTCATACTTAAATGTAAAAACTCTGCCTGTGTATGATTTACCGTAATTGCACACATAAGTGTGCAGGCGGCCGGCTGTTGAGACCGTATGATCAACCGAAACTGCACACCGAAGTGGGCAGCACAATGTAAAATGTGTCAGGCGAGACGGTCTTGTCACGATTGCATTCACATTACTGTAGTGACAGATCAACAGACACCTATAATTTTTGCTCTACAGTAGAAAAATCTGACAAGGTAGGACAGATTGACAGAAAATTAGATCGATTCCATATGCACACTGGTCTTAAAAATTAAACAAATAGCCTACAATCCTAATCTGGATTCCTTACCTAAATTGCCATCCAGGTTCAAATGAATGAATGAATTTAAAGGGACAAAATAACTTGTCAAATTGTCCTACCAGGCTGATTAAAGGGTTATAGCTTGACTGTCGACTATGCTACCATACCATCTGCATGTAACAGGCCATACCGGTATTAGACTTTTACATTTGTTTAAAGAGAGAAAACATTTTGACTAAAAGTTGACTAAAATGTAATGACTTTTCGTTGACGAAAACGCTTTTCTATTTTCGTCGACTAAAATAGACTAAAACTATTAAGCATTTTCGTCTAAAGACTAAGACTAATAAGACTAAATCTAAAATTGCTGCCAAAATTAACACTGCATTTGACAGTGTAATACAATGTAATGACTTCTTAATGACAAGTCAAAACGTTTGTCACGTGGTCATGACAAAGACATTGACGGGTTATTTTGCCTTGGTTAATGTCAAGTTTTAATGAAAAAGACATTACCAGGTTATGTTGTCTTCATAATGTTCATGACAGGTGTCGTGTCATGGTTATGAAAGTGTTATGTCAGTCTTAATGAACACAACTTCAAATAAAGTGTTACCAAAACAGCTTCTAACAGATCTTGTTTCATTTTACAGTTTGGAGGTGGGAAGCTGTATTGCTGTGCAAGTGTGCATGCTACAAATCCCAGTGCTAGTCTTATTTAATGTTTTCTACGTAAGCCTTTTTCCCACAACACAAGTTTATGATTGATCCTTTGACTTAAACATATGGTTGGTGTTCATAGTCCTCTGAAGCAAACCCTTTTGTGTCTTTTGTAGGATGTGGGCTTTGTGCTCATCTTCAGTGACCTGCACCTGTGGGCCAGCATCTTTAGTGTGATTGTCGTAAACTATATCTTCATGGATGGCAAGTCAGATTATTTCCAAGGTAAATGGAAAAAATAGAAGGTTGTTTATCAGTTACTATGACTGACAATCGTGTCACACGTCACACCTTAAGCCTGGAAATGCATTAGGTCAGGGTTAAACCTGTAGTTGACCTGACAGTACACACACACCCCGTGACAATGGAAATCAGCCTTATATAGCCACACCATAGCCAACTCCTATTGGTTACCAGCACACAAGCATTAAGGTGTAGTTACCTCTTCCGGCTGCCTCCTTCGTCTGCGTTCACGCCTCGTGTTTGATATAATTTTATACATCGCCCTCGGCCAGGAAATGAGTAGTAATAACGGTAACATAGATTTAAAAGTGGGGTGTGGCTTGTACACGTAAAAGAACAAATAATAAAAGCATAACAAATAAAGTAACATTATTATAATCTCACATGATTAATATAGTGATTATTTTTCCAATTCATTAGATACCTAAATTATTGATATTATAGAAATCCATTCGATGCCATAGGGTGCTCCCTCAGAAGCTTTGTCCCCCTCATTGGTAACACATAGTGTTTTGCTGTCTGCACAACTTTGTGTTCCTTATTACAAAGCCAGGGCAGTGTAGAAACAGTAGATTATAGTTTTCAGCATGTACAGAGAATGGGCAGCTAGCAGACCGTGAGCAGATATTTGCTTAACTTATCTTAAAATCAGTGACTACACCTTTAACTGGTTTTAATATTTTAACGTAAAATCTCTAACAGTCTTTAATTAACATTAAATCTGTAAGAGCTTGTTAAAAAGGAATGAAGTGCATTATACATTTAGCAAACAACTAAATAAAGTGAAATTCAAATACATTTCACAAATACCAAAACTTTGTGCAACCTCAAGCTTAGCAGTCCCAACAAAATCATCTTACAGTAACGTGTGCAATTTGAGTAACACTAATTCTAACAGGAATAACTAAATCTAGTGCATTCTTAATCATCCCTTCAGACTCTCATGTTAGGCTGTTTTAGGACAGTTCAGTTATACCGGGACTGTAGAATCAAACCTCTATGTAAAAGTAATATGGCCTACATGTTAACGCTGTCAGATTGATGAGATTGTAGAGCAAGGGGGCAGCGGGGGTAAAAATCAAGCAAAATGTTGAATCATTAGGCTATATTGATTATAGTCTATAAATGAGCAAGATGGAAAAGAAAGCATTCACTGGTGTTCTAGTATAGTGCTTTTAACAAGGCAGAGAGTGACAGCGCTCAAACACACTAGATCAGTGGAGCTGCATGCTTTGTGTTTGCACATGTGGAGTACAAGGGGCACGAAACAAAAACTTTGTTTTTCTCCACTTTAATGGATCCGTGTATGCGTGTAGCTTTACTACAAATGCATTTCACACGCTGCATCTAGCAGAGTGCTAATGCTAACATTGTTGGCTGCTGCTGGCCTGGTATTTACCGCGCCGCGGTCTATTAGGCGGGCCAAGTTGATCTACTACAGACACATCAGTGGATGTATTAGGGTAGGTGGGCTACACACACCATGATGCTACACACATTCGTCTTCTTATTTTGGTTTCAGGACAACTGGGTGCGTTCACAGCACATTACTGCCTCTCATAGTCCATTAACGGCAGATCTGAGTATACAGTTTCTAGGTATAGAAACAGTTGGTAGTTTATTTGAGGGAAGCGCTTATGCAACCAACAGTATACTGCACTTTAGATGTTTGTTTGTAGACTTCTTTTCAGCCTGTAACATCCAGCAACCTCTTGCGAACACTGTTTACTACGATACCACCTACTCACAACACACACTATGCCGTGAAGGTCTGGAATCTTGCAGCGCTTGCAATGTCCCCATCTCAAGAAATCACATGTACAGGCCCGACTGAAGTTTTCCAATGAACATCTGAATTATTCAGAGGAGTACTAGGTGAAAGTGTTGTGGTCAGATGAGACCAAAATCGAGCTCTTGGGCATCAACTCAACTTGCCGTGTTTGGAGGAGGAATGCTGCCTATGACCCCAAGAACACCATTCCCACCGTCAAACGTGGACACTTTATGGGGGTGTTTTTCTGCTAAGGGGATAGGACAACTTTACGACATAAAATGGACAGGGCCATGACTTGGGTGAGAACCTCCTTCCTTCAGCCAGGGCATTGACAATGGGTCGTGGATGGTTATTCTAGCATGACAATGACCCAAAACACACGGCCAAGACAACCAAGGTGTGGCTCAAGAAGAAGCACATTAAGGTTCTGGAGTGGCATAGCCAGTCTCCAGAACCTTAATCCCGTAGAAAATCTGTGGAGGGAGTTGAAGGTTCCAGTTGCCAAACATCAGCCTCAAAATCGTAATGTCTCGGAGAAGATCTGCAAAGAGGAATGGGACAAAATCCCTCCTGGAATGTGTGCAAACCTGGTGGCCAACTACAAGACTCGTCTGACCTCTGATTGCCAACAAAGGGTTTGCCACCAATACTAAGTCATGTTTTGCAGAGGGGTCAAATACTTATTTCACTCATTAAGATGCAAATTAATTTATATAATTTTATGTAATGTTTTTTTCTGGATAATTTTTGTTGTTATTCTGTCTCTCACTGTTATAAATACAAAAAAAAAACTACCATTTTTGTTGTTATTCTCTCTCTCACTGTTATAAATACAAATAAACCTACCATTAAATTATAGACCGATAATTTCTTTGTCAGTGAGCAAACTTACAAAATTAGCAGGGGATCAAAAAATGTTTTCCCCTCACTGTATGTCCTATTTCATATTTTTCAACAAACATAGCCTACTTTTGTCCTCTTTTCTTTGGGGGAAGTAAATTATAAATACTTGAATGTATTAACCACTGGACTTTAATAGCTTGTTAAACTTTATTCAGGTTATTTGCATTTTATTACTGGATTTGTTTCTTAGGACAATAACGTCTACCATATCTTTCTCATTCAAATATGTACATTAAAATGAGGACATTTTTACATGTGCAGGTGCAATTGTAGCATATCATGTTTGATCAAATACAATTAAAAGTAAATACAATTTAGGTGACTGGTCTGTTTTGTGTGTTTTGCCTTTCAGGTACTGCCCTGGTGGTAGTCTACCTTATTTTGCTGGCTCTCTACTTTTTTGCACCATCTCCAGCAGGCTGCTGATTGAGTGACTGGGTCAATCCCCTTTAATAAAAAAGTTTTTTTTTTTTAAAGGAAAACATGTTTATACCATCTGTTTTTATTTATAGATTGATAACGACAGGTTATGGATTTATTGAATGCACACAGCTATGTCCTATGTGAATACAGTACAGTATATCTCAGGTAGATATCTGCATTTGCACTGGTACTATTAGGTATGGATACTGGAAAATGCAGGCCTCGCATGTTTGATCTCCGTGAGCAATAATCCTACCCTTTCACAGTTGTAATCATTTTTTTGTCGAGTAAACATATTGCCTTAAATGTGTTAGTTTTGTGAGAAATGATCTCGTCTCACATTTGTAGTTGTTAAAGGGATACAGGAAAAACCGCAGTGAAATTACAGTATTTATCATGTGCTCTCTCGTTATATCCTGTCTATTTCTTGTATTATTGTAGTTGTGGATTTATTTTCATTTGACAATTTAATCTTTGTTTTCCTGAACTGTAAAGACCTTTGAGCTCCAACATATGAAAAGTGCTATATAAATGCCTGTTATTAAAATTCATATGGATGACTACAAACCATTGTAAATGAACAATTATACTATAGAGTACCATTAATTTAATCTAATATTTCTGCAAAAACAAACCACATTTAATACACAAATTGAGCCAAAATAAAAGTATCAGCTTTTTCAAAAACCTGCCGCCATTGGTTTTTATTGACCATGCATGGGAGAAATGTATATTGTATGCATTTATAAAACATTTAAAAAAAAAACACCCCACATACAACACAGTCAAGAGTCCATGGCAGATTTCCAGGGCTCAATAAAGTGACATGCAGTCATCATGCAAAAGAGATCACATAACCCTCAGACACTAAAGACATGATGCAACAAATGTTTTGGTCTTCAAGGCAAGGATATTAACCAGAATGTAAAAGTAATCTGATTCAAAACAATCAGAAGGCCATAAATAATGTAAACTTCAGAAATCTTACATAACATATGTACATTATAGTCCGTTCAGTGAAAGTAAAATCGCAAGTGAGCATGAATGTTCTAAATATTATAGACATTAAATGTGAACATTGTCATGGCTTGGGAATGTCTGCAATAGATCAGTAAATACCTAATTTGAATGGGGAAACAATGTAAACATTGATACTCCAAAGTAGACACTGTTATACACCCCATTTAACTATATATCTTGATTTATTTATTTAGTTTTTGTTCCCCATTTGCAAGTAGTAGATTCAATTAAAATTTTACTAGAATCATAGCCTTGTCACAGTACATAATATCCTGAGTATGCCTGACATTCCTAGATACTTTGAGGGGAAGAAAACATATCCATGGAAATGCATTTTATCAAAATTGCATATATTTTAACACGCACAAAAATAAAGTTTAAATAAGCGTGTGTGTAACAATTTGTGGATGGTTGTTTTTTTTCTCTATATCCATCTATAAAAAAATAAAAAAAATAAATAAAAAGGCAGACATGTAATTAAATAAAAGTTAATGTAATATTAATTTGCAGGTTTTCCTAGATCCATACATAGTATGGCTCATAACACACAGCACATGAAGAAACAGTACATGTAGACTGTTACAGACGGAAAAGTTAAACCCAAGAGATACATTTTCAGGATGAAAATATGTGACATCATGGAAAGATGTTCAAGGCACCAAAATAAGATATCGCAAACCATGCAAAACAGGAAGAAACAAAAACGTTAAAAATTCAGTGATGTCACTTCACAAACCTCAAGTTAAGGTGAGAAATCACGGTATTTCTGGTCTGTAATCACCCACAAACATTAAATAATTTAAAAAAGGATGGCGGGAAGGGGAGGTAGTTTATAAATCAGCCCTAGAGGCTGATTACAAATTTTAAATTTTAAAGTTAACATTTACAGTAACAATGGTAGCTAGTAAAAAAAAGTTTTAAGTTGTTCATAGCTGTAACTAAATGTGGCCAGGGCTTTTGTCTGAACATCCATACCATCATAGATTAGATCAAATAAATAAAATAAAAAGTGATTGCAATAAATGCCACAGTACAAATACTATTGGAATTGCTGTCAAAGAAATGGGAACACATTAGCAAAAATGTTCAGACTTGGTAAGAAATCATTTGTTTCAACTTTCAGGCATGTCACAGTGAGTTTAGCAGCAGCTGACAGAAATTTTGGATATTGGTCTGGCATTGTTACTGCAGCTTAAAAAAAAAATTATTCAACTTTAATATAAATACATACATTTTCTTTTCAATAACCTGTCCTGCTAACACTTAACTCACACTATTTACAAACCTGGGAATTCAGAGGCCACAGACCTCTGACTGGGTTCAGAGGGACTCCAAGAAATGTTAATTCAGAACGTTGGGATTCTGGTGACAATATCAAGGCATGGCTCCCACCGGAAATGGAAAAACCAAACCTGTCATGCGCTCTGCAATCATCTTGTGCACACAAGAAGTTAAGCAAATTACATTAAAATGGGCATTAAAAAATGCATCCAAGTTTCTGTTTGGTACAGTGATGAGTATGCTGTATAATCTTTCAGTGTATTCTCCTTGAGTGAATAGTGAGTTAACAGTACTATGAGAGTCAGTGACACAGACACTATTTGAGCCGCTGGATTAGTGTGTGTGTGAGGCCCAAGCTGAGCAGCTGGAGAGTAGAGAGCTGGGCCAAGCGAGGAAAGGCTTTAAAGAGCTTTTCCCATGTCAGCTCCAGGAGGTTAGGGACCACCAACCACACCTTGTACAATGAGCTAGTCCTGCGGTTCTCAGACATGTTGACGACACCACCATGGACGTACATGCAGCCGGCCTGAGGGAGAGACCGTTAAGGGTAGTGTGCCAAACTTATTACCACCCCATTCAGTACTGGGCTAACATTTCCACAAACAACATTTGACTGTCAAACAGGAGCGGCCAAAACAAGCCTCAATCTGATAATTTGCCAAATTGCCAAACCCAGAGACATATGCAAAGGCCATGCAAAACAGGAATCTAGCTAGTCTTCGTGTGAGCATATTATATAAATACTTCACTAACCGGAGTGACGGCAGCACAGTGGAAATATGCCGGCTCAGGCATGACAGCAGGCAGCTTGGTCCACTGGTAGCCGAGTAGGTTAAGCTTCCACAGGTCTGACAGGATCAGCTCTCCATTATAACCCCCGCATATAAACACCTCTGAATGGGGTGGAGAGCAGGAGACAGTTTAATTGAATCAACTCTAATACTGTACACAGCCCAGTTCAAACACATTTCGTCTTACCATTGTTAACCTGCACACAGCTGTGGCAACGACGTGCAGCCGGATATCCTTGGAGAAAGAAAAAAAAAAAAGAAAGTTGTTCTAGCACAAAAACCCTCAAATTCATCATGTGCAACAAATGGATCCTTTTGTCAGTTGCCAAACCAATTTTGTCATGC
Organism: Amblyopsis hoosieri; assembly: GCA_027564755.1. NCBI lineage: Eukaryota > Metazoa > Chordata > Actinopteri > Percopsiformes > Amblyopsidae > Amblyopsis > Amblyopsis hoosieri. Next base: position 3,580,810 of record JAODUE010000021.1, on the reverse strand, counting down.
GGTCTGGTGACCATTTGCTCCCAGAAATTTGTTTCAAGGTTGTAAGCATGGATCTAAATAAAACAAGATAAATTATTATAAATAGCACATTACAATGACTTTTAGATAAAATGTAACAAGTATCTGTTACTATTATCCAGTACCTTGTCTAGGGGGTATGATGTCCACGATGTCCCACCTCCTAGAATGTATATTCTCTGTCCATCATGAGCTAGTTCATGTCTGTACCTTGGATGAATGCAGAAAAAGCAGATTCACGTAATGATGCAAATGTGAATCTGATCTTGCGTTAATTGTGCAAATGTGCTAGCCTCGTGAGACTATCCTGATCTCACAAGCTTCAGTTTGACTTTGCATCGAGAATCAGTCTAGAGAGCTTGGAAATTGTGATTCAGGTCAGTAAACTGTGTGTGGCCAATCAGCGTCGTACTGTTGGCTACGGGCGTGGTGTAGGCGACTTGAAAACTACTGCAAAAAACAAGAGCGGGCCCTACAGAAGTTATTGTAGGTGACACAATATAGCATCAGTATTATTAGAATGTATTAGAAGAGCAAGGGCTTTTCTCAATGGAAAATTCACTCTTCTCCGGACTGCAAGAGTGGATTTAACAACACAGGTTCGTCCAATCACCCGCTAAGTATTCTTTTGAAAGCGCTTGCCTTTAAAAGTTTCAATGGATGGCTCCTCAGATGAATGTGTCTAACAGACATATCTGGCATGTCACGTTACAAGTGTGTCACCCTACCCCTCCCCCCACACCATTTTAGGAAACCTTGTCACTGGACACTTGCATTTCTTGTAATTGAAGTAGAAATGTAACTGTAGAAAAAAAACCTGGACAGTATAGTCCTCCATGCTTACACACAGACAGGATGAAATATGTTGGAACATTGTCGTTCAACAGGAGCATCAAGTGATGACGGCAAAGTTAGAGGCCATAGTGTTACTAAAGTAACTAAAGTGAAAATTTCACCTCTCCTCAGGCAGGTCTGAGGGCACGTTGTTAGGCTTGATGTGGGTCCACTCCCTGGTCGTCAGGTCCAGCCTGTGCAGGTCTGTGCTGTATAGGTATCCGGTTGTCCCTCCGAATACATATAGATAGCCATTTATAATCACCATGGCCTGAAGTAAAGATAGTGACAGCTTTCAGTCAGTATTGGCAATTTACACACACGTTACTTGTTGACTTGTTAAATTTAAAGTAAGTCACTAAAATCAGCCGTTATCTAAAGAGTTGTTGTATGATGTGCTATTCCACATAAACCATGTGGTATTTTCACCTAGGCTTGTCAACTACATTGCATTGAGAAGTCAAGGAACTGTGTCAACAAGTGAAAAGGATCATGAAATTACTCTTTAAAAAGTTTTTTTTTTAAAGCAGTAACTACCTTACTTATTTAACAAGCTTTACAGGACGTGCAAACAGCGAGACAAATTCCTCTTATCAGTTTAACGTGCTTCTTCGTTATTGAGTTATGTAATATGAGTAGACAGGATTTGATGCAGTTAGTGCTGTGTCTCAGACCCTATGCAAGTACTGTAAAGGCTGGCTCTGCAAGACTATAGGGCACAAAATATGTTTTCTAAAGTGATCATTTACCAAACTAATAGATGCTGATAGTGTATAGGTTTCATAGTCTTGGCAAATGCATTTTTTAGAAGTACTCTGGTTGTGGGTCTATTCCATGTCTGGAATAGACCATTTAAAATCCCATGATATACCAGGAATTCCATGATCACTGGGAAGCCTAATTATATGACAGACAAATGTTTTACCTGTCCATAGATTCTGTTGGGTTTTTTGCCTTTGCAGCCGAGTAGATTCCATCTTTTATACTGGACGTTGCAAACATGTACGTCATTGCCATTGTTTTCACCAAATGGAATCCCAGTGCCACCAAACACTAGCAGGTTATTTCCATGCAAGACAGCTAAGAGAAACAGAGATACCAATGCAGACAAACCATTTGGCATTTCATTTTATAAATTACATTTGGTCTATGTAAATCAAGAGTCACATGATGTCTTAATTCACTTAGTGACTGTAGGTCATTTAAAAAGGCAGGGTTCGACCCAACTTCAAGCTCAAATCAAAACACTCATTGCGAAGCCAAGCTGCATTATTGTGGTGAGCAGTGTTCGCCAGTGTTCCTATACTTGGGAGCCTGTAGGAGTACAAGATTATTTTTTTCACAGCATGCACAGAAAACGGTAACAAAATGCAAGGAGTGTGGCGAACAAAGTGTATTAGCTTGCTTACAATAGCTGACTTTTAAGGGCACATACAGTGCATAAGAAAAGTATTCAAAGCGCTTCACTATGTCCACATTTTGTTACAGCCTTATTCCAAAATTAATAAAAATAATAGTTTTCCCTCAAAACTCTACACACAATGCCTCATCCATCCATCCATATTCATATCTGTAGTCGGGTCGCAGGGGGCAGCAGCTCAAGCAGGAGACCCCAAACTTCTTTCCCTATCCACATTATCCAGCGATGGACTGGAGGATCCCGAGGCGTTCCTAGGCCAGTTTGGAGATATAATCTCTCCACCCAGTCCTAGGTCTTCCCCGAGGCCTCTTCCCAGCCGGGCGTGCCTGGAACACCTCCCAAGGGAGGCGCCCGGGGGCATCCTTACTAGATGCCAAAACCACCTCAACTGGCTCCTTTCGACGCAAAGGAGTAGCGGCCGAGCTTCTCACCCCATCTCTAAGGGAAAACCGATTTTGGTCGATTGTACCCATGATCTTGTTCTTTCGGTCATGATCCACCCTTCATGACCATAGGTGAGGGTAGGAACGAAAATTGCCCGGAAGATCGAGATCTTTGCCTTCCGGCTCAGCTCGCTTTTCATCACAATGGTGCGGTAAAAAAATTATAAAAAGAACATGCAAAATATTATGGCAAAAAATAAATCACATGTACATAATTATTCACAGCCTTTGCCATGACATGACACTCAACTTGATTTGAGTCCACCTGGGGCAAATTCAGTTGCTTGGACATGATTTGGAAAGGCACACACACCTGTCTATATAAAAAGGTATCACAGTTGACAGTGCATGTCAGAGCACAAACCAAGCCATGAAGTCCAAGGAATTGTCTGTAAACCTCAGACAGGATTGTATGGAGGCACACATCTGGGGAAGGCTACAGAAAGATTTCTGCAGCATTGAAGGTCCCAATGAGCACAGTGGCCTCCATCACCAGTAAATGGAAGAAGTTTGGAACCACCTTCCTAGAGCTGGCCGCCTGGCCAAACTGAGCGATCGGGGGGAGAAGGGCTTTAGTCAGGGAGGTGAAGAACCCTCCAGAGAGGAGAACCTTCCAGAAGGGCAACCATTTCTGCAGCTCTCCGCCAATCAGGCGTATATGGTAGAGTGGCCAGACGGAAGCCACTCAGTAAAAGGCACATGACAGCCCTCTTGGAGTTTCCCCAAAAGGCACCTGAAGGACTCTCAGACCATGAGAGAGAAAATTCTATGGTCTGACTAAACAAAGATTGAACTCTTTGAGTCTTTGGCCTGAATGCCAAGCATCATGTCTGGAGGAAACCAGGCACCGCTTATCTCCTGGTCAATACCATCCCTACAGTGAAGCATGGTGGTGGCAGCATCATGTTAAACTGGGAGACTAGTCAGGATAGAGGTAAATATGAATGCTTCAATGAGACATCCTTGATTAACAGCTGCTGCAGAGTTCTCTGGAATACTTATGTACATGTGACTTTTTTAATATATTAGCAAGAATTTCAAACTAACTTTTTTCTCTTTTTCATTATGGGGTTTGAATAGTGTGTAGAATTGAAAAACATTCATTTAATCCATTTTTAAATAAGGCTGTAACATAATGTGGAAAAAGTGAAGCACTGTGAATACTTTCTGGATGCACTGCACACACCAGTCCTTACCTGACATGGAAGCTAGCTCTGTAGGCATGTAGCCTTCTGTGCGGACCTGCTGCCAAGTAGCAGTGGCAAAATGGAACCTCCACAGTTCCCTGAAAAGTGGATAGTCTTCATTCTCCGAACCCCCAGCCTCGTCAAAGTCTGGATTGTAACCACCAAAGACATACAAGTTGGCACTGTCTGCAACGCAACGGTGCCCACTTCGAGCAGGGGGTGCACTGTGTCCTAGATAAAGGAGAAGACATTTTTAAATCAGATTTCCACAACATCCTAATTTCAGTTTCTAAATTGCTATCAAAGTTCTCAAAGAGGAAATTGCAGATGAAACTGACAAACCGATCCACCGAACAATGGATTGTTACCAACAAACCTTGGTAAGCTACAGAATGCAAAACATCAAGCTTTGTTTACGAAAAGATCACTTGTACCCAAACAGCTTGCAGACAGTAATTTGAAAACAGTGGGGATTGTGTGCAACAGGTCTGCTTAGTTTCATTCTCAGTTTAACTTGCTGTCTTGTTGACAGACTGAAATGAGAGTTAACAGTGGAGAAGGCAAGGGCAGAAGCATAAGCACGAGAAGGTTGGTGCTGAGGGCGCTGCAGCACCCATGAATTTTGACGGGCTGGAGCTGTAGTGCAAAGACATATAGGCCCCATATATAGGGCTTTTTTATGAGCGCCAGCAACTTTTTTCCCCAATTGGTCCCAATGAGGATAGAGCGTATGCTGCAGCTTTTTTTCCACAGGCAACCAATCAGATGGGGCAGGACTCGTTTTCTTGGTTACCACGGTGGTGACAAGTACGAAGTCAAGGTAGTTTAAACTGCCCGAACACGGGAATATTTGTAATTTCTTACCAAATTGTTACTTTTTACATTATGCGACGCAAGCAAATCGCTTAATAAAAACTGTTGCAATAAAGGCTGACTGTGAATTATAACAATTTATGTGTATTGTGTCCTTGTGGGGAAATTATTTTGCTGCAAAGCAATTAAAGTATCACAGATTGATTGTCGAACATCAGATTGAAGAACAACAATGCCTGGGACTATGACCTTCCGGTCTACATGTGTTTTGTGGATCTGGAGAAGGCGTATGACTGGGTCCCCTTGGGAGACACTGTGGGAGGTGCTGCAGGAGTATGGAGTGAGGGGGTCCCTTTTAAGGGCAATCCAATCCCTGTATGCCCAAAGCGAGAGCTGTGTAAGGATTCTCTGCAGTAAATTTGACTTGTTTCAGGTGGGAGTTGGTCTCCGCCAGGGCTGTGCTTTGTCACAAATCTTGTTTGTCATCCTGATGTTATGGAAAGGATATCGAGACGAAGTCGTGGTGGGGGGGGGGGGTTGCGGTTAGGTGGCCTGGGAATCTCATCGCTGCTTTTTGCAGATGTGGTGTTCCTGATGGCATCATCGGTCCTTGACCTCCAGCACTCACTCGATCGGTTCGCAGCAGAGTGTGAAGCGGCTGGGATGAGGATTAGCACCGCTAAATCTGAGGCCATGGTTCTCAGCAGGAAACTGATGGAGTGCCTACTCCGGGTAGGGAATGAGTCCTTAGTGAAGGAGTTCAAGTACCTCGGGGTCTTGTTCGCGAGTGAGGGGACATTGGAGTGAGAGATTGGCCAGGGAATCGGAGCAGCGGGAGTGGAATTGCAATCACTTTACCGCACCATTGTGACAAAAAGAGAGCTCAGCCGGAAGGTAAAGCTCTCAATCAGCCGGGCAGTTTTCGTTCTTACCCTCACCTATGGTGGTCATGGCCAAAAAAACTTGATCACGGGTACAAGCGAACAAAATTAGTTTTCTCAGGAGGGTGGCTGGCGTCTCCGTTAGAGATAGGGTGAGAAGCTCGGCCACCCGTGAGGAACTCTGAGTAGAGCCGCTGCTCCTTTGCGTCGAAAGGAGTCAGTTGAGGTGGTACGGGTATCTGGTAAGGATGTCCCCTGGGTGCCTCCCTAGGGAGGTGTTCCAGGCACGTCCAGCTGGGAGGAGGCATTGGGGAAGACCCAGGACTAGGGGGAGAGATTATATCTCCACACTGGCCTGGGAACACCTCGGGATCCCCCAGTCAGAGCTGGATAATGTGGCTCGGGAAAGAGAAGTTTGGGATCCCCTGCTGGAGCTGCTGCCCCCACGACCCGACTACGGATAAGCGGATGAAGATGATGGATGAATATTTCTCACGTGTACAACAAATTCCACCGATTACTGCAACAAGTCGTGTTCATTCAGGAGCAGTTATTAGGTGTCTGCTTGATGTAGCCTATGCTGGTCTTTAGCGAGATTTGTTTTTGCATCTGAGAGAACAATGTTATGACTGTAGTGCAGAAAGCCATCAGTAATGATTATACATATTAATACATATATTAAAAGTGCATTATGGATATAAAAAACAGGGTTTGTGATTAGGTTTGTGAAATGCACAATCAAAAGATCGTATTGGCAAAATACTAGTTTTCCCAAAGGGGAAAGAAAATCAATGTCTTATTTTGCAGTGCGGTGGATATGGGCGACTTGACTGTATAAGTAGTTTAGACATCACCCATTGAAAAACTAATATTAATATAATTTGCCCAAAGAAACATTTGAGTCGTGTAGAGGTTTTGTGATTAAGAAAAACGAGACAAAAACAGGACACACTCATAAAGTACTGTATTATAGCAATAACTTAGAAATACCTTTTCCAAATAGAGATTTGGAAACAGTGTACGGTACATGCATTTAGCTAACAACAACGTCCACGAATTACGGTACCCACCTTCTCTCAGAAAGCGATTCGGGATTCGCAGATTGGGGCAAGACGGCGAGAATATGCGCCTCGCTTGAAGCCATCGCACTCTCTTTTTAGACCCTGACAAATTCAAAGAAATCAGTTTTACCGTATTGCACGACACTGTTAAAAGCTCAAACTGCGTTACATATGCAGAGAAGTAGCGTTTCCTTGATACATTGCAAGGACTAGGTTTGAACAGACTTGTTTGCACAAGAAGATACAGAATGTATTTATCTGCAATTCATTGATCAAGTGTGAGAGCAGCCATTACCGTACTTTAACGGCGTTTGTGGTACTAGCTTAGTGTAAGATAGCAAGCAAGCTAGCATGTTCATTTTGTTTACAAACCTGAATCGCGGACGCTGGGCCTCCACGACAGTTTCTCGAACTTATTCAGCTGATTAAAGCCGCAAACATTACCCCTTTCGGCAGACGACATTTTAGTAAGTAACACAAACGCCACACTTGTACCACCCACTTCTATTCAAACATGAAAATAGATCGACCAAAGAACTTAAGAAACAAACACCCCTCTGAGTCTCCACACCTGCTGCGCTGTCAGCTAGAGCGTTTTAACCAATTAAACTTGGCCTTTCAGGTGACGTCGACTCAAGAGTCACGTGATTGAGGAATCCAATATAGTATGTGATCGAATCATCGCTTGTTTGTACTATTTTATACCCACCCAAAACTGGTTGCACAATTATTTACACTTCATAATCTGAGGAACCTCCATTTCATATTCTTCGTAAGTGTATGGATATTTATCTAGAAACATGTTACATTGGAAAGTAACCAAACCTCCAAACAATTGGATGGCATAAATGTTATAAATACAATATTTTCAAGCTAAGTAGTTCATTTGAACCATATACAATTGTGTTTCATACGATACTGATTTGAGATGAAACAGGTCATGTGTTCCAATGTAGATCGGAACACACGCTTGATCTGTGTGAAAATTGGTGACAACAGTTTCACTGCAAAATAACGAATTAGCCTACATTTTCTATATCTAAGTCCCTCCTCTCACCACAGACGTCGCTTGGTTGATGTCATTGGCTGTGAGCGAGTGGTTCTTCAGGACAGGACACAACTATACTAGTCAAGGGGTTCAGAATCTTAGATATCCGCCAAGCCAGAAAGTAGACAATGTTTACTTGCACCTAAATAATTGTATGGAAACGCTGGGAAGATTAGCACATTCTAAAAGGGGTGTATTGTCAACGGAAAAAGGTTACGGCAATAAGCTGCAAGTAGAGCGAATTTAGCTCACTCAAAGGAATACAAAAATGTCGTCTCCAAGTCCGGGCAAGAGGCGAATGGATACCGACGTGGTGAAACTGTATCCTTTTTTCATAATACAGGCTTATCGAGAAGCCGCTGGTCTTCTAACGTCATTGTTTTGCATCGACTGTCACTCCTTTTCTTTTAATATAATGTCAACTGTCCGCTGAATGTTCGTACTCTATAACAGGGCTTCTATCTGATTTTGGGTTGTTAGATTGTATGTTGTAAGTGTGAAAACATTGGAAGTTATGACCGTAAAGCACTGGAAGTAGATAATGGGGGGCCAGCTGTTTAGCCTACCTGCTTCACCAACCCTCTATGTTTTAGCCAACTCTAACCAGCTTTAACCAGTTAGCATGTTAGCTACCGTAATACAATGGCAAAAAAGCCGTCGCTGATAGTGTTATCTTATGACAAAATATAACAGGCGCATGATACATCTCGGCCTCACGTTTGCTTATAATATTTGCGGGTAATATAACTCTGCATGCTATGACTCAGGCCACAGCCAGCAAAACAATGTTCAATACATTTGAAGGGATGAAGGTTTGTATAAAACCAAGCAACCAAGTGTCTAAACGTGACCTGATTTCGCGACACTTTTAGTGTACCGGGAATGTCCCGCTCTCTTGTCAACTCAGATGTGAAGTCAACAGCTATCAGAAATTAGAACACAACTAAGATTTAGCCTGGTTATTCCTCATAACTTCACTTCCACAAACGGGGTTTCAAATTATATTATAGGAAATTAAAAGCATAGGAATTGTTTATATTCTACTTTTGCATAGGCTATTATTGCATTATTTAATCAAGGATGTAAAATCAAGCATAACACTGTAAAAATTATATTCCATACAAATCTGAAAATTACGGGTTACATGAAAAATGTACAGGTGTCGTCTTATTAATATATTTAAATATTATTATTATTATTATTATTATTAGATAGGCGATTGTGATATCCCATTTTTCTAGTGTGCTCAGATTGTGATAGCAAGACTGATATGCTTCTATTTTAGTTTGAATGAAAGGTTCTGGCAGCATGAGCTCAATTGTTTTGTTTTTGTCCTACAGCTGAAGCGTGTGCTTTGATTGGTCAGCCTGTTACTATCCGGAAAATGGTAGAGGGCGGGACCTAAGAGACAGCTGATAAAGAAACAAAACGTGCTGTAAATTTCACGCTAGTGATGTGGGGGTTGGGAACGAGGCAAGTCAGTTGTTTCTTTGACATTTTATATTTTGTAAGACACTTTTAATTAGATTGATAACACAGTAAGGCTTTTGGAAATTTAGATTAATATTAGGTGTTTTACATGGTATATTGAGAAGAAGGCTGCTAATCATTCCCAAGTTTATCCATTACACTTTTAGAATTTTCCAGGAAATAATGTATGTAACCTATATATTTTTTATGGTGTATCTATGTCACAAATCTCTTTTTGATAGGAAAAGCAAAGTTCAGCATTAATACAAACGGGTAGTAGTGAGTAATAGTGTCTTTGCAAATCATATAGCTAAACAAAGCCAGCATACATTATGTTAATGCAGTACAGTGTGAAAACAATGTACCGGTACTGTAAGATTGTGTTAAAGCAGCCTATTGTAAGCAGAATATGTTAATGTTACTGGGACAAACTATTCAGTGAGTTATATAATTGGACAGTGCAATTCTATCTTATTTTAAAACAAATTACTAGTTGCATGACCATTTTTTTCTTATATAATAATTTATTTATGACTGGATGATGAAAGAGACAGAAAGATACTAGTATTTCAATCTATGATGTATTAAATGTAGGTGTTGTTGATCTTTCCAGGCTGGTAAAACAACCTTGAGTATCTTTAAGCCTGTGATTTTGACACGTACTGTATTCATTCATCCCACCCTCCATCCCCTCCACTGCATTCAACTGCAGGGAAAAAAGTGACGTAAATAGAGTGACTGATCCTTTGTACAGCTTAATAGCCATAGTAAATTAATATATACCTACGCTTATTGCCAGAATGTAGGACCTCAATATAGGACATTGGTGTATAACACTTTAAATAATGTGGTTGTGTAACACCCAAACCTAATTGTTTTTAATTAATTTCCTCCATAAGGAGTGGCATTTCAACAGCAGTTTGTCCAGTGTATGGGATGATAAATTAACTGCTTTTTACTTATTTGTCTAAAAATTTAAATGTTAAGGCTCATAACTTAGAAATGCAATCAGTATAATGATGAATGCAACTGGTAAATGTAACCAAATGCCTCTGTGAGTGCACCATTATTGCAGAAGGAGCATATACACATTTTTATGCAACATATGCGACTGTCCAGAAATTGTATGTTTTCCAGGGACATACCTGCATTTTTCAGTAGGACCATGCAAATAACATTGACTGCTGTTTGGTGCTAGAGAGTTAGGGTGCTTGCACACGCCTGCCAGTGCCACTGCCAACTGACCACCACCCATATGCATAATATGCTCCATCATAGCATACTACTGCTGACATGCCACTTAATGGACAGGCTACTATATTATAAATAGCCTAAAACAATGAATTCACAAACACAATCCTAAAATGTTTGACATTTTACGTTTGCAATACACCTGGGTCGCTGTAGTCTTTAGATAGCTTGCTATGCTGATTGCTATCGCGTAAATATTAGTAGGCTACACTTGTCAATAGGGACATGCCACACATTGTTAGAATAGTACACAATCATTCATTTAAACTTTACGGAAATTATGAGCAGCAAAGTACCATAATTGATTCAGATTTATCGGCATGATGAGACCGGGGTTGATGAGATGGGGCGTCCGGTACCGTAGACCAGTGGTTCTCAAAGTTGTCTGGGGGTCCGCAAAATAATTTGGTTTACATTTTGTATACATTACAAATTATTTTTTTCTTTTTAGAAAAGTGCATATCTGTTTATGGCGACTATATGCGCCAATAAAAAACTAAACATTGTGTCCATTAAAACCACAATCTAACTTGATTGTGACACATCACGTCAATCTGTCATGAATCAATCACTTCACACAGGTCACATCAAACCATTTAGCCGCTAGCTAGCTTGATATATTAACTATTAGTAAAATGACTGCAGTGAGCAAGCATGGAGAAATACAAAATCAGACAAAATCATCAAGTGAGGATAAGATCAAACTAGCTAAATTGAGAAAATATGATTTTCAGATAAAGCTGGCTAAATTGAGAAAATATTATTTTTAAATAGTTCCAATGGCATCTAAGAATATATGGTAGGAAGCATATTGAAGTCCTTATAATCTTATATAATGTCTCTGATCATATGCTTAAAGGCAGGGTGAGTACTTCTTTCTTACCTCAAGCTCAAATCAAAAAAGTATCACTCTGTGGTACTGTAATAATTCAATACTTTTCACAGCCCTGGCTCTGTAAATAGTAACATAAAGAAAGTGGCGGACACCGCTCGTATCAACAAAGCCATAGCACTACACTTTGCTTCACAATGCATTTCTGTGTGATGCCCGCAGAGTGATACTGTTTTGATTTGAGCTCGAAGTTAGAAAAAATGACCATTATGAGGGGGTCCTTGGAAATGTTTCTTCCCTGTAAGGGGTACCTGGCCCAAAAAAGTTTAAGAACCCCTGCCGTACACTACACAATGTTATCGTGCAGCACTGCCCACCAGTCGTATGCATAATATGCTCCCTCATAACATTCCGCTGACATTTCGCTTAATGGACAGTGAATACTATATGATGAATAGTCTTAAATCGTTCACAAACTGTCTGCACAATCTGAAGATGTTTAAAGTTTTATATTCATAATGCCCACCTGTTTCGCTCACTTGAGCTACTGTAGTCATAAGATGTTTTATATCTGATGCTTATATCACATACAGATGTTTGGCGCCTTTGGCAATATGGACATGCTACACGTTGTCAGAACAGTTAGATTATCCACAATTAAATCGTTCAGTTAGCCTAGGGAACTACGAGCAGCAAAGTAACTAATTTATTCAGATGTAAGGCAGTACTAGTAGGCCTATGTAAACTAAAAACAAAACTTTACCTTTGATGCCACCATAAAGTCTGAATATGTGTCCAAAACTTCCCATTCCTCGTCTATATATTATTTTATTCTGTAAGGGTTTATCGAATAAAAACATTTTTAAAAGAAGCATATTGTTCATACAAATTAATCTAAGCAATGAATAGGGTTGTGTAGGCCTGCCCACTGTCTTCAAGGGAAAGGACAGTGCTGCAGGATGGTTGCCTCCTCTGGATAGATCCTGACCATTCAGTTTAACACGCGACTTGACGCTACCCTAATTTGATAGGTTAATCTTAGAATTTTTTTTTTTTTAACAAGTGATATAAAGTTGACTCCTCACCGATTGATTTCTGTAGCGGATGGTGCAATATCATGTTTCACCACATATTCACCAATCACCATACATTTTGAGGGGCACTGTTTCACTACAGTATTTGTAGGATATAAGGTATGAGAAACTAAGAGAGATTGCACTACCAAAACTGTTAAACAAAATGTTATGAACAAATGCAACTATAGTCTGGAAAAAAAGGAAGCTTAGCTTCCCTTTGCCTCCAGGAGAAAACACCACTGTCACGATGCACATTATGGCAATGAAGGCCTTTACAATATGTGCACTTCAAGATTTAAATAATGGGAGGGGGGCAATTATATTTGCTAAACTTCAAAAAGGTGTGATTTAAGTGCCAACAGGAAATATGATTTTATACAGTGGTAAACAATTGTCCAAACTTTCAAGGAGTGCGTAGCAGTCATCAGATTATAAATGAGTATATTTTAACAAAACAAAATGCACAAGGTAAAACATCACATACTTTGTTATTGTAGTGTTTTCAATATAGTACAGGGTGAATGGAATTTAGAATTGACAAATTGTTGTTTTTATTAGCATTCTGCATACTGTCCAAACTTTTTCAGAGTTGGTGTTCCATGATGCAAATACAGGTGCATCTCAATAAATTAGAATATTGTGGAAAATTTAAGTCACTTCAATTGACAAAGTGAAACTCATTGTGGATTAATTAAACACAGTGAAATAGTTCCAGCCTGTATTTGTTTTAATCTTGAGGATTACGGTTTACAGATCTTGTAAACCATAAAATTCAGTATCTCAGAAAATTTGAATATGACATAAGACCAGTGTAAAAATGAATTTAATACAGACATGTCTGCCTTCTGAAAAGTATGTTTGTGTACAAGCACTCAGTACTTGGTTGGAGTTTCTTTTGCATGCATTACTGCATATGCGGCCTGGCATGGAGTCTTTCCGCCTGTGGCACTGCTGAGGTGGTATGGAAGCCCAGGTTGCTTCAATAGCAGCCTTCAACTTGTCTGCATTGTTGTCTTGTTTCTCAGCTTCCTCTTGACAATATACCCCATAAAGTTTCTATGGGGTTCAGCCAGTCAGGCGAGTTTGCTTGCCAGTCAAGCACAGAAATAAATCCCATGGTCATTGAACCAGGTATTTGTACCTTTGGCAGTGTGGGCATGTGCCAAGTCCTGCTGGCACATGCCAGCATCTCCATATGGCATCTCCATGAAGCTAGTCAGCAAAAGGAAGCATGAAGTGCTCTAAAATTCCCTGGTAGGCAGCTGAGCTGACTCTGGACTTGATAAAACTAAATGGACCAACACCAGAAGATGACATGGCTCCCTAAATCCTCACTGACTGTGGAAACTTCACACTGGACTTCAAACAACTTCTATTCTGTGCCTCTCCACTCTTCCTCCAGACTCTGGGACCCTCATTGCCATTTGAATGCAAAGTTTACCTTAATCTGAAAAGAGGACTTTGAACCACTGAGCGACAGACAAGTTATTTTTCCTTCTTAGCCCAGGTAAGATGCTTCTGACATTGCCTCTGGTTTAGGAGTGGCTTGACGTGAGGAATGCAACAATTGTAGCCCATTTCCTTGACACGTCAGTGCATGCTGGCTCATGGTGCTCTGACTCCTGCCTCAGTCCACTCCTTGTGAAGCTCCCCTAAATTATTGAATGGCCTCTGCTTGACAATCCTCTCAAGGCTCCGGTTATAAATGGTTATCCCTGTTACTTTTGCACCTTAACTTACCACACTTTTTCCTCCTACTCAACTTTATATGACTATGCTATACAGCACTCTGTGAGAAGCCAGCTTCTTTAGCAATGACCTTTTGAGGCTTCCCCTCCTAGAGGGTGTCGATGAAGGTGTCTTCTGCACAACTGTCAAATCAGAAGTTTTCCCCATGATTGTGAAACCTACTGAACTAGACAGCGAGTCCATTTAAAGGCTCAGGAAACCTTTGCAGGTGCTCTGAGTTAATTAGCTGATTAGAGTGACACCTTGAGTCTACATCCAATATTGTACTATTTTACAATATTGATTAATAAATACATCTTCTGAGATACTGAATTTGGGGTTTTCATGAGCTGTAAACCGTAATCCTCAAGAGATTTAAACAAATACAGGCTTGAACTATTTCACTTTGTATGTAATTAATCTACAATATGAGTTTCACTTTGTCAATTGAATTATTGAAATTACTATTACACAATATTTGAATTTATTGAGATGCACCTGTATTGCTGAATAATTGTATTTTTATTTATTTATTTTAATTGTTGTGTATTTGTCTGAAACTGTTTGTTGTGCTACCAGCCGGCCACTGTCTTGAGCCAATACCATAGGCAAATACAGTTTGGCATGCATGGTTACTCAGTGAAACTCCACAGAAGTTGGGATCCAATGCTATTGGTGCATTGTCGCCTCTTACATGCTACATTACTAACACCTACTGTCTAGAACAGGGGCGGGCAATCCTGGTCCTGGAGGGCTGGTGCCCTGCATGTTTTAGATGTCTCCCTGCTCCAACCCACCTGATTCACATGAATGGGTCATTGGAAGCCTGCTAACGGACCCATTCTTTTGTATCAGGTGTGTTGGAGCATGCAGTTTTTAAATAACTATTCAAATATGAGACCGTACTACTTTTTGTTTAAAAAAATATTAAAATAAATACAATATATATGTACAAGAGTATGTACGTATATTATGTTACACATCGGTATATCTAACATTTAGTTAAAATAAACACACAATACTCTACACAAATCACTAGAACAATATACTCAGGTTCAACATGTGCAGCAGTTCTACATTTATGAAATGTAGACAAGTAGAAGTGACATTGCCACAAATATTACATCTGCATCAACTGTTTACACCTGACATGTAGACAACATGTAAGAGTTAAAGTAGCCTGCCATTTAATTACTGTCTTACGACAATTATGTAAACTGACAGAGCTTTTAATATTCGCTTCAATATCTTATTTACGCTTTGGATTGTGTAATCTGCTTTAAACCTTTTCATTAGCATTTTTGCTGCAAGTTTTGCCTCAAATACAGTGCATCCAGAAAGTATTATTAGCGCAATTTTACAGCCTTATTCCAAAATGGATTCAAATAAATGATTTCCTCAAAAATCTACACACAATACCTCATAATGTGTGTACGTGTATGTATGTATGTATGTGTGTATATATAATGTGTGTGTGTGTATATATATATATACATACATATACACACACACACTGTAAGCATTCACAGCCTTTGCAATGACACTCAAAGTGGCACACCCTGTTTCCACTGATCATCCTTGAGATGTTTCTACAACTTGATTGGAGTCCACCTGTGGAAAATTCAGTTTATTGAACATGATTTGGAAAGGCACACAACTGTATAAGGTACCACAGTTGACAGTGCATGTCAGAGCACAAACCAAGCCATGATGTCCAAGGAATTGTATGTAGACCTCTGTGACAGGATTTTATTGAGGCACAAGTTTGGGGAAGGCTACAGAAAGATTTCTGCAGCCTTGAAGGCCCCAATGAGCACAGTGGCCTCCATCATCCGTAAATGGAAGACGTTTGGAACCACCAGGACTCATCCTAGAGCTGACCGCCAGGCCATACTAAGAGATCGGGGTGAAGGGCTTTAGTCAGGGAGGTGACCAAAAACCCGATGGTCACTCTGACAGAGCAGCGTTGCTGCAAGTGAGGAGAACCTTCCAGAAGGTCAACCATTTCTGCAGCTCTCCACCAATCAGGCCTGTATGGTAGTGGCCAGACGGAACCACTACTCAGTAAAAGGCACATGACAGCCTGCCTTGAGTTCCTGAAGGACTCTGACCATGAGAAACAAAACTATATGATCTTATGAAACAAAGATTAATCTCTATGGCCTGAATGCCCAGCGTCTGGAGGAAACCAGGCACCGCTTATCACCTGGCCAATGCCATCCCTACAGTGAAGCGTGGTGGCAGCATCATGCTGTGGGGATGTTTTTCAGCGGCAGGAACTGGGAGACTAGTCAGGATTGAGGGAAAGGTTAATGCAGCAATGTACATAGACATCCTTGACCAAAAGCTGCTCCAGAGCACTAGACCTCAGACTGGCGTGAAGGTTCATCTTCCAACAGGCACACAGCCGAGATAACAAAGGAGTGGGTTCGTGACAACTCTGTGAATGTCCTTGAGTGGCCCAGCCTTGAACCCATCTCTGGAGAGATCTGAAAATGGCTGTGCGCAGATGCTCCCCATCCAACCTGATTGAGCTTGAGAGGTCCTGCAAATAATGGGATAAACTGCCCAAAAGTAGGTGTGCCAAGCTTGTAGCATCATTCTCAAAAAGACTTAAAGCTGTAATTGCTGCCAAAGGTGCTTCAACAAAGTTTTGAGCAGCAAATGCTGTGAATACTTACCATGTGATTTCTTTTGTTTTTTATTTTTAATACATTTGCCAAAAATTCAAACAAACTTTTTTCACTGACATTATGGTATGGTATTGTGTGTAGAAGTTTGAGGGGGGAAATATTTTTCATCCATTGTGAAATTGGGCTGTAACATAACAAAATGTGGGAAAAAAGTTAAGCGCTGTGAATACTTTCCGGATGCACTGCAAGTAATTCCCTTTTCATGTTGGGAGTGTGTTCGATATGAGTAACACTTAAATGTGGTAGTGGTAGGTTGAGCTGTCGTCTAGCATTATTGATCTCAGTGCCAGGCCTCATGTTTTTTCTGATCATGCATGAAAGTCTTGATCCAGAATTAGGACAACCTGCCACGTACATCTCAAGCCTCTGTGCCATGCACGCCGATTCCAGTTATTGTTGTTTTATTCATGTGGTACTATGCGGCATGCTTTGGGTCTGCATGTTTCCTTGACCTGCATGGTCAGCATTGAGAGCAAACATGAGGTCACCATCCTTAGTGGTCTCAATGAATTTGTGGTAAAGTTCCATGGCCCTCCTGGAAGTAAGTGTCTTGTTACTGTTTATTGAACTTGAATTGAATTTATTGCTGCTATGGTAATATCAACATTATTAATTGTATTTAAAATGGCAGATAAGGCTGCTTTGCCGAGCACTATTTAAGCCTGTAATAATTTCTGGGAAGTTTCTAATCCAAGTTTATTTCAGCGCCTTATGAGGAAGGTGTGTGGAAGGTTCGAGTTGACTTGCCTGATAAATACCCCTTCAAATCACCATCAATAGGTATGACATATTTGTACAATCCTGTGTTGTATGTATCTACATTATAATTCAACTGATTGTTAACCTCATATCACCATGATCCCATTATATATTGATCTAAACCAAGATGCTGCAGTATTTAAAATATGTCTTTATTGACAGGTTTCATGAACAAAATATTTCATCCAAACATTGATGAAGCGTAAGTAGCATATTGCATGTTAGATGTACACAGTTTGTCTACAATATTTATTAGAAAAAATAAAATTGTCACCATACTACAAAACTAAATGGTGGCACCCAATTTGTGTTTTTATAATGTTGACAAATCTTTTTTTCCTCTTGTCAGGTCAGGAACTGTATGTCTAGATGTCATTAATCAGACGTGGACAGCCCTGTACGGTAAAACAATGGGTGTAATTATGTGGGATTACCTTTTAATTTCACTCATGACTGACATTACAGTAAAGGTGCATTTATTGATTGCATTTGTGATATTCAAATTTCTCCCCCAACTAGCTGTTGTTGATGTGCTGTCGACAAAAGTATTGGTTCAAGACGACTATATGGATTGTGTTCTTCTATATATAGTAGTTATGTGTTGTGACCCTGTAGATGCAGCCAGCAGTTTTAGATCCTTTCATATTAATAGTGCTGTAGGATTTTAGAGCTATGCATTACATTTGTTAGAAATGTCATGACCTCTGTCACCCTCTGTGAGAATATATTATAGCCCTCCTCCTCCTCCATATAATGTTAGTCGATTTAGATTTTTCCAGATACCTGAGGGTATCTGAACAATCTTTGTCTGGTTTTTCCTGGTGAGTCTATTGAATCTACTGTACCTTGCCTGCCAATCACATAAATGCCTGCACATAGCTATGGCTGGTTTGTCAACGGCGCTTTGCAATGGCAGACCAACGAGCAACAGAGGGAGAGAGCAGAGATGGAGGCCGTAGGCTTTTGAATTGTTTATTTACAATAACTTGCTCATTTATTTACTCATTTAATTACTTATTTTTAAGCAATCACTTGTTGCAACTCTCAAATCCTACCTACAGCAGCTTTAAGTTAATAATACAGCTTTCAACCATCTTTTACTCACAGGATCTAGATTCCCGATAAACATGGAGCAACAGTATATCTACAAGGCATCTGGAAAAACAATGTTTCTATTTACGCCTGCTTTTGAGAGTAGACCTAATTAGTTGACTAATCCAAAAATATTTTTGGTTGATTCATCTGCCTAGCTTGTTTAATGTACTAACAAAATGTTCCTTCTCTATCCAATTCAACCCCACCAGACCTCACCAACATTTTTGAGTCCTTCCTCCCTCAGCTGTTAGCCTACCCCAACCCTATCGACCCTCTAAACGGAGATGCGGCTGCTATGTATCTGCACCGGCCAGAGGACTACAAACATAAGATTAAAGGTGGGGTTTCATGCGGGAAAATCATAAAATATAAATGGAGATATCTGTAGTATCAGAATTACGTTTTACTACAGAATATTTGCTTCCAATCCCTATTGAGTGTTTATGATATAGGGAATAGTGATGAATAAGCAAGGGACTAATTTGGACTCCTCACTAAGCCTGTCCACCCACCAAGCATAGCCCTGTTCTCCTTTAACCGAGTACAGAAAAAGCATGAATGACATTATCCAGGAATCACCCTGCCCCCACTTGTGTTTCACAGAGTACATCCAGAAATATGCCACAGAGGAGGCTCTGAAGGAGCAGGAGGAGGGAGCAGGCGACTCCTCATCCGAGAGCTCCATGTCTGACTTTTCTGAGGATGAGGCTCAGGACATGGAGTTGTAGTGAAGGGGGAGCTCTATCCACGCCTTCTCCTCACCCACAGACAGTCATTTTCATAAATAGCAGAAAGTCTCTACTATATTCATATTTAAACAAGACAATTTTTATAACTAAAGGAAAAAACAACAATTATATTTTTTATTACACGAGGAGCTTTGACATTGCAAAAACCCGACCTGGGGTTTAGGTATACACACACAGACAACTTTAAGAAGACATAGGTACAACACTCATTTTCATGGGATTTGTCATGGATTACTAGCGGCCCGCCCGGGCCCCCCCGCCCCCCCCCCCCCGGGCCGGGCGGGGGGTGGGGGTGGGGGGGGGGGGGGGGGGGGGGGG
>JAODUE010000021.1:3530040-3558529 GCA_027564755.1 Amblyopsis hoosieri | reverse complement strand
AACTGTCTTTATGTAGTCCAATCCTCTTTCCAAAAGAAAATATAAACCACATATCCAAACGAAAAAATCCAATCCAAAGTACGCTAGATTTACTTGACAAGAACAGCAGCTCACGGCATCTGTATATGTGTTATGCCAAAAAATTATCTTCTAAAAAGTGGTCTAGCTGTTGAAAACTGATCTCTGCCCATGAGAGCACACACAGGCTTATAACCAATCTAATTATTTTTACCAGTATGCATCTATTTAAAGTGAAAACATAACTCATAAAATGCACGTCTACGTTTTCCAATCAATGTTAGGCTGTTTAGAATACCTTTTTGGCACACCGCGGTATGGAGTTTTCCGTAGAACACGCAATGGGTGTGGTTACAGCTCCTTCTGCTGACACACCCCCAGCGCTTGAGAACAGATAATGCTGGCTATATTTTCACAATTTTGAAATGTAATTTTGCATACTTGCAGACTTTTTTATTAATCCAAATTTGGCAGGGTGGTTAATAATACCTTTTTCTGTTGTGTGACAAACTCAAAACACAAATGTTATGCCTGCTTTACACAATCTTTAAAAGAATACAAATGCATAGTCCTATTTTCAACTTGCGAACACGGAGGGGACGGGCGGAGCATGCGCCTTTACACAAAAACTCTGCCTGCGTGGCCGACCGCGCTCTTTTTATGTGAACTCGCACAAACTGAAATGAAGTTAACACCGACTCAAATAACCAACATCTTCATCACAGTCGTAGTAGTCTACTGTTTAACACCAATTTCGGCAGACAGAGTTGGTCAACCCAGACTATCCCTAATAACCCCAAGTTTAAACTTGCAAGCAATCGAAGTTTGTGCACTGGACAGTTATGATTTGGTTATTAAGCAGGTATAGGGCTGCTGCATGCCACCTGGTGGCAAGCCTTTAGAAGTGCACCCTCCCAGATCTACCAACCAAAGTTCTGCTCTAAAAGAAAACAGAAATTCAGCTTTTAAGAACACGCACATACAAACGGTCACAACGGGCCTTTTACTCGGTTCTGTCGCTGACACAACAAATTAGCGCCCCTCAAGAATACTGGTCGTCTCCACTCACTACTGTTCCCATTTCAATGGCCCCAGAGGAGCTATCCACTTGACACTCCTATATGGCTCATATTTTCTGTCCCTCTTGCTCTTTCTCTATCGCATTGTGTAGAGTAAACAACGTAAGATATGGACAAAATGATGTTGTGTACATGTCTAGTAAATTATGTCTTGTTTCCCAATCTCTAATATGATTTTGTTTGTGTGTCTGTGTGCGTGCACACATTATTGTTTTGTCAGACAACATAAAGGTGCTAGACTGTGGTGTTTGTATTGTAGGCAGACTGCTCTAGCTCAGGCACTTTGCCAGAGTTCCTCTGAACTCTGGTCATGTTCACAGCGCCGTCCATTTGGATCCCAGCCAACCACCGCTTACTAGACAGACATATTTGGCCACCAATGAGCATGCACATAACATTGGGGAAGAAAGAGTTGTCGGGCTCTCTGAGCCAATCGGGGGTCGACCTGCGGGCCATGGAGAACCCAGCAGGATAGTCTGTGCCACTTGCCTGACCACTGACTCGTGAGAGACGTATCGTGGACCTCTCACTAGCTGCCATTCATTTGGAATTCATCAGCATGCGGAGGAGCGCTCCACACATCCGGCATATATTGCCCTAGAATTGTATTAGCATTTAAATGAAGCTTAAACTTGTCCGTAAGGAATGACGGTTCTCCTTAAGACGAGTGGACAATTGTGTTGTAGCTAATATTCCATTTCCTTCAGCGGGTCATTAAGAAAAGTTTGCTCATAATGAGTTATTAGAATTCCTTATACGCTCCCCATCCCCTAGCAAGAACTGCGCTATATGGAGCTTTGGCATGCTGGGGAAGTGAATTGAAGGCTTTCAGCACCATGGAGAGAGGTCAGCATGTGTGTGTAGAATTTCACACACCCCATGGTGTTGTGTGTTCGCGCTAGCCTTATCCGAAAGCTCAGAGTGTTTATATGGCAAGGGCATTAACTACAGACAATAAACACCGTTACAAAATCTTGCTTTTGGCTAAAAATGTTTGCCTTTTGATTCATAGATTATATTAGAGACCTACATTTCAATAAATTGATGTAAAGATTCAAACCCTCACCATATATATGTCATATATTTTATGCTTTTATGTCCAGCTATAAGCCAGAGCTACTGTATATGAAACACTTTAGTGCTTTGGAGCAGAATACACTGGGAATTGTGCAAAGTGTGTTTGCCAATAGATTTATTACTGTGTGCAGCAATGTGTTCAGCATATTAAAATTAATCTTGATGAAGTGCTATACTAAGTAAGACGCTGTGTGTAATGTATGGTTAGGTCTTGCCAATGTATCACTGTATGATTTTGATTTAGTAGCACCACAGGGGACCTGTGCTTGACACAGTGACGATTCCTTCACGCCGCAATGTACTTGCTAATAAACTAGATTAATGAGGAAAATATAAAAGATAATACAAATTAAAGAGAAAATGGTGATGAATGTGGGGTGGGGAAGGGTTTCTGCCCACAGCTAATGATGTAATTATGCTGTAAATAAATGCAATGGCTAAAGTCGTTCAGGGAGAGTCACACGACACAACAGAGGAATATTAAATCAGCATTCAAGGACTCTTTGACACTCCTGTTTCCTGCTTCAGGTGACTCATTCTGGAAAGTGTGATCATTTATTTTCTGTAGCTCTAAAATCTGGATTTATTCTAAGGGTCAGATGAATTTCATAGGGCGTTTTGTAGCTATTGTGTTGTGTTCATAACTGTCATGTTGTTGGATCAGACAGCTTCTCTAAGATACATTTTTTTTTGTTTTCTTTTCTTCTAGGCCACATGTCTCCATGGAAGTCTTCCAAACAGGTAATTTGCTGCTGCTTGTGTCTGCTGCATAGTATTTGTTTGTTGAAGCAACACCTACTTGTCTTAAGGCCAGACATTGTTTAATTGCTTTACTGTGAAATGAGTCTGTCAAGACTTACTTATATTACTTTTATCACAGCTGGGACACAGCATAGTGTTTACTACAGCATTGACAATGCCTTGTGAGTGTAGACAGAATACTAAGACACATTTAGAACTAATGTCTTCCTAGAAACAGGGTTTTAAGTAATACATTTTTAAGTATAATCATATTTGACATTGGCAAATAAAGTACTTTTTACTGTACCAGTGGGACCCCCATGGCAGCCCCCAGACCAGCTTATCTGCCGCTGTCCTGCCCCCGGGGACGCAATTTCCCAACCAGCCGCAGCACCGCACGTCTGTTCCAGACTCTACCGAGGGCTTCGACCTCAACAAGCCTGACCCCTATGACCTTTATGAGAAGTCTAGGGCCATCTATGAGAGCCGCCGTGAGTAGGCCCTCACTTTAGTCCGTCCCATTGAGTGTTGGTCTAGCTGCGTCTCCAGGATCAGACTACACAACATTCTTTTACGATATTCACCGTGTCAGATTAGATGAACATTGTGACATCATTGGTGTGTCTTGGCCGGGAGGCTCAACTACACGTATGACACCAACTGATCACCGCATGCTGTCATTCACCACCTGGTGCGAGTTCATAATTCGTCGGGAAGGAAGGGTCAAGAATGTGATGCTGACGCGTCTTACGTTCCGAAAAGAAAAAGTATAAACAAAATGGACAATGTACTGGGGCTACTGATACTGGGGAATGGTAACCTAGCCTAGCATAACCAGCTACAGCTCACCAGGTTGCTTAAATGCCTCTGCTATTTATCACCATTTATCTTTTTTTTGGCTGTTTTTGTAGCCTATTCCCTTATGGAAACATCAAAAAAAGACTTGTTGCCACTGTTCAACGATCCTTTCCTCGTGGTTCTACACCATATTCTACCTGACAGTAGCAGCAGCATCATCCTCCTTTCTCTTTGATACACATGTTCCGACAAAGAGCAATTTGTCGGAACATGTAGGAGGAAAATAAAGTTCTGACATACTAGTCTTTACGTTGAGACGTAATGAGACGTCCCTAACGCCATATCGCTGGGCTTTGGTTATGTCACACTACAAAGACACGTTTGGGCCAGAGGCTGGAAATGTGTCAGCCACGACCAAATCAGCTCAAAATCTGGCTGATATTGTGTAGTCTGAACCCGGCATTGACACTTGAAGTCTCTGTTATCACATGTAAACCTCATCGTAATACATAGACAATATAATTATATTATTAGTTGTAAAAGTGCTTTGGAATGCATAATGGATTAAAAAGAATACTTTACTATAATGCATACAGTAACACTACTGTTATATATCACTTCTAGGCACATGTAATGGCAATGTAGCATTTATTCCTACCCTCTCCATATGTAGTTCACACATGCATAATGTCTCTAATCACCGAGACATCCCTCAGCTGAGAGGGATGTCTTTCTGCAAAAGCAACACCCACAAACTCTCTAATGCTTGTGATTCATTTTCTGAATATAATCACCTTTGAAAACAGAAAATAATAATCCAAATGACAGCCTTCCTTCTCGATCAGGTCCGGAGTACCAGGAGATTGAGGTGCATCTACTGAGGGAGAAGACTGGATTTGGCTTTCGCATCCTGGGTGGAGACGAGGCCGTGCAGGCTGTGAGTCCGGACGCCCGTGACAAGGCTCGTATGGGACGGGCTGGACCACACACACATCTAACCTCTCTCTCACACACACACAACACACAACACACACACACACACTAATCTCATCTCTCATATCCCACCTGTCATACTGTAGTGGTAACCTGGGATATAGACATTATTAGCCAACACCTTCCATACACACTGTACTGTGTGCCTCCCATTCTGACATAACGTCCTGGAAATGTGTCACAGTCTTTTGACATGCTAGCTAAATGCTACCGTTGAGTGGCTGGCTTCGTAGCATGAAGCTAAGGCAGTGATCTGGTGTGTTCCATTGTGGTGTTCTGTTCTCTTTCCCTCCATCTATATGATGCTAATATTGATTGTCTTGTTACAGATTGTTATCGGCGCCATAATAGAAAACACCCCTGCCGAGCGCGACGGGAGGCTTCGACCGGGCGACGAGCTCATTTCGGTGGATAAAATGGTGGTTGCTGGGAAACCACACAGATACGTGATAGACCTGATGCATGCAGCCGCTCGGAACGGACAAGTCAGTTTGACCGTTAGGAGGAGAGTACAAACTCTTGGTGAGAGCTTTTTATTTTATTATTTTATTTTGATAATTGGTTATGTTTTCTTTCACACTTGATGAGTATACTTTATGTTTGAAATGATCAAAATAGTATTATTTTTATATTTATTAATCAAACTAACCATAATTGGTAGAATGGTTCTGTACTTGAACTCATAAATAATACATGAAATGAGTTTAAATAGTTTTCAAACGTTATAACATTGATATATAAGCAGGAAGAACTACAGCCTGAAATGTATTTAGTGTAGTTCAGCTCACAGCACTTGCCCCTCCCCCCAGGTGAACCATGTCCGGTGAATGGGCGTAGCCCGGGCTCTGTGTCCACTCAGCACAGCTCTCCCCGTAGCGAGGCGGCGTCCGCTTCAGGGCGCGGCGCCCCGCCCCCAGTCGCCCAAGCTGCCACCTCCCCTCCAGACGGCCCCGCCCTGCACACCAGCGACGTGGTCATCCACCGCAAGGAGAACGAGGGCTTCGGCTTCGTCATCATCAGTTCACTCAACAGGCCGGAGAACGCGGCGGTCATCAGTATGTTGTTCCCGGTTTCCCTCCAGATGTTCTGAGCCTTTACTGTCACTAACTGTAATCATAGACGTCAGCAAACCGATACATGTTGCCATCAAGTGCTGCAAATATTCACAACGCAACGTAATCAGAAAGCACACAAATACACAAAGTTATTACGTTTTTGGGTGAAATCTTTAATCAATAAAAGCATTATGCAAGTGAATGACATTTCATCCAGTAAATCTAAGGCGATATAAAAATAATATTTGCATATATGTCACATAGAATCTTTTACCTTCTCTAAAATGCTAGGTGCATGGCTGCACGTCTGCTTTAAGTTGATCCTTGTGCATGCTGTGTAGCAACAAATTGAATGTGAGGTATATAATAATAATCTTCCTTGTCATTCAGATTCAGATGTGACACCTTCATTCCAAATGACAGCCTGCCTGCTATTGTCCGTTTGCAGCTGTGCCCCATAAAATTGGCCGCATAATCGAGGGCAGCCCTGCAGACCGCTGTGGGAAGCTGAAGGTCGGTGACCGGATCCTGGCTGTGAATGGACAGTCTATCATCAGCATGCCTCATGCAGACATCGTCAAGCTCATCAAGGATGCCGGCCTCACAGTCACACTGCACATCATACCAGAAGAGGGTCAGTATGTCATTAACAAGAGCATAAGGACTCTTCTCGATGTGTGTCCTATTTTCCCTGTGTGATTCAAACCAACATTACAAAGCAGTTGTCTGTGGTCTGTAAAATGTAGCGCACGTTTTTTGACAAAACATTCACACTAAACGTGTTGTATGTCTGGTTTACACGAGTGAATACTGCACAGCAATCAAGGAGTGTACCTTTAAAGGTCAAACACAACAGCCTAAAGGACTTCCTTCCATTGCAGATCCCCACTCTGGGCCCAGTTCAGAAAAGCAGAGCCCCATGACTCAGAAGCAGAGCCCGCAGGCTCAGCCCAGCCCTTCAACCCAGCCAGGCCAAGGAGGCAGCCAGCCAGGCATCCACTCAGGCAGCCAGCCGGCACCAGTGCCCACCCAGCCTACCCTAACTCCAGCCCAGACACCCGGTCAGCCCCCCCCGGCCGCTACACAGCCCCCTCCAGCTGGGAACCAGCAGAGCCCTGTCTCTCAGCCGGCAGGGCCCCCTCCCCAGATCTATCTCCATGATGGCAGGTAAGGTTACAACACAGGGAGGTGGAGCTTGGAGCAAAGCTTGGTCCAATTAGTTAACCTCTTAATACTAATAAAACACCTTGTTGTTGTTATTTAAGATGCTGTTAATGTCGGGCAGCTTCATGATTTTTTTTTATAAGCAGAGCTGCCGTCATGGGGATGCATTGGGGCGCCCCCATGGCGCAGAAGTATATTGATATTATTTAATTTTCCCTGAAGAATAATACTGTACAATTACATAATAAAAGCATTTACACACAATTACGTTTAAAAAATGAATAATAAAGACTACAAACTACGTAATATCTGACAGACTGTGTGCGCCGATGTTCTGCTGAGTTGGGCTCCATATTCAAATGTGCTAGGGGTTCTGTGCATACACAAACCATACACAAGCATAAAGTAGCGCTGGAGACCATAATCATGGGCTCTGCTTCCAATAATTATTTTACATTTTTAATAGCCTACTCTATATTCCCTATATACACTTTATGTTACACCATTATTCACTCCATGAAGGCTCATATCTCAACAAGGTGGCACATCTCGGCAGAGCACTTGAAACGCTGCAGTTTTTATCTTCTAAATATGGATATTGGAAAGTGGTTTGTTAAAAAACCGCTCAAACTGAACCTTGGAATTTAGGATCACTATCAAACTGAATCTGGACCTGTGACTACTTCAAATCAAGCATGTCCAAGTATAGCCAGAGACATAGAGGTTAATAGGTAGGCCTCGGTGAGTTTGTTTAGATAAAGGTGTAGCCTAGACTACCGGTAGCCAACTTGCCGATATCGATTGTTGTGTAGCTTATGGCTTTTACATGCATTTGTTTGGGACGTTCTAAAATGCATAACGTGAAAAAGCTTAACGTGCCTTAATTAATATAGCCAACAGCAATCTATTAGATCACATTTCTGTAGGCAATCTCAAAATGAAAACCAAAATCCTGTGAGGGACATGATGCCCATTATAAGGAAAAGGCGTGTGTTGAGAAGACGTTGCATTTTTGTGAGACGCTATAATAACTATAGGCCTATTGGCTACCTGTAGGCCCAGAACTCATATATCTAGGCCCGACTTTATATTCTGTATTTAAATAAAATAGGCTAGCTATAGGCTATTATGTGAACTTCAAATCTATAGGCCAATCGATAGGTCTAAAAAATTTGCCCACTCATTTGAAATAAATGCTCCCTCCCCACTGAGCTTGGTCTGCCGCCCAGCTCTGTTTATAGCTCTGCCCCTTTCCCATGTTGACACAGTTAGCTGAGGTCTTAATGTAATATCTGTGACATACCACAAGGATTACGTACAGCACCCTTTTGGTGGTTCTGAAGTGCACAACAAATCGAAAACAACATTACAAGTGATAACAAATATGAGTCATTTTTACCAGTCCAGATACACATTTACAAGCTGTGAAAAACATTTGCAAACACCCGATACACATTTACACAAGTACTCCTCCGTGCAGTGTGCAGTTCGGGGCAGAGCTCAATGTGGGTGGAGTTACACGTTTCACTCCACTCTCATTTGACACCACCCATCGTTTGCTTATTTGGTTCATCTGAGTCAGACACTGAATACAAACAGTATTTCATTTTTGACAATAGTAAGAAATGTTTTATTAAAGTAGTCATTTCATGCTCCTTTTCACTTGTTGACACAGTTCCTTGACTTCTCAATGCAATGTAGTGTAACTCTTTAGATAACGGTCTGTTTTCAGTGACTGTTGCTTTAAATTTAACAAGTCACTGCCCACCCCACTCCGACATGTAGCTGTGTTGACGTGAGGCTGTTTTACTGCTAGTACCGGTGCAGGCTACTCAAGCACGGTTTGAACATAGTTTTATGGGTTTTGGACCACATATGGTTTAATTTCAGCAGTGTTCTCAAGGTGTTAATATTGCGCATGAATTCCGCCTCGCCGTCCAGACTACAGTAAAGGATACAGGCGGCCTCCTTATCTTATCTAGTGGTATTAGATCTATAGAGACACTTTAAAGGTTGCTCCAATAGTTTCAAAAGATTAGATAGAATGCATGGCAAATGCAAACAATCACCAATGGAGCAAGTCCAGGCACTACACTATTCGCAAAGTGAATTTTGGGTCTGGTTACACCAGGTTAATTAACATCATAGCACCAGCCAAATCTGAATGAATTGCTGACTATCTGTTTAGACAACTATGGTCTCAGCCAGTAAACTGTTAAATCTGTTGCGTAATGCCACTTATCCCAGACTGTGTGAGAGAATAATTTAGCTTCAAGTGTCCCCTAATGCATGAGGCTCATCTTTAGCCCTCTGTTCCCTGTCAAAACCAAGAAAATTGAGTCAATTATGTGTGTGTGTGCTTAACGGCATATGGCTGTCAGTGTGGACATGTGTTTAGGAATGCGTACATACGTGTGCATGTGTCAGGGTGGATTTAAGCCTTTCAAGTTGTGTGGGGGTTTAATAAGAGTTTAAAATATGATTCCTGTAAATGGAAAATATAACATGTAAACACATGTAACCAATCAGAGGACACTAATGGAGGCATTCAGATTTATAGTTGTATGCACGGGGTTGATGCTGTATATTACAGTCACTTGTGGTATTCCAATCCCTGCTTCCATTCACCCTCTACATATTGTAATGTCAGAAATAGAGAATAGTGCAAGTATAACCACTACCAGTACTACGTCCTTTACTTACCAATACTGTAATTCTACACAATTTGTGATGAAATATTTGATTTGGGTGCTGCATTTATGTTTTACAGTCATTGAGTGTTATTTTAACTCAGAGTTGCCAACCTATTATTATATGCCCTAGTGCTTTAACCAGAGTTCCAGGTGTATGAATGGATGTTTGTTTTGTTGTCCTGCAGGTCAGAGGTGAAAGCCAGACAGGATGTTAAGCCTGACATCCGCCAGCCTCCGTTCACAGATTACCGGCAGCCTCCAGTAGACTACCGCCATCCCCCGGTGGCTGACTACCGCCAACCCCCGACGCTGGACTACAGACACCCCCCCACCCTGCTGGACTTCAGACAGCACTCTGCAGCAGCTCAGTTTCCCCTTGGCCTCCCACCAGACTTCAGGCCGCAGGTTGGACCAGGACAATATATGACTAGTATACTGTAGTGTTATGTAGTGATGAAACACTCAACACTGATGATCGTTTAAAGGTGCTCTATGTGATATTTCAGACATGAATATAGCAGCATACAACTATTGTCTATGTAAATATGTGTGTGTTGTAATCCCAGCTCCTCTGGTCTTTGTGTTTGCATAGCCGTTCAGGCGCACACATGAATGTTAAGTGTGCATGTGGCCTATGAAGAATTTGTTTTGGTATGAGACACTGGTGCTTAGTGTGACATCTAGAGGCAGAATGTCATATATATGCTTATGGATCCAGACCATACATTTGCATAGACCAGTGGCGAGGGGATCAAACAAAACTTTTTAATTCTTTTTTTATTTTTTCCTTTCATCATGAGGCTACCAGCATTGGCACGTCCACTATAGTCCACTATTCAATGCCCCACCCCCCTTGTTTACTGTTGCTACGCATGTCCTGTAAAGTAAGATATTTGCACCTGGCACGTAAAGTAGGCTACCATAATGTTTATGATAACAGTGAGAGATATTCCAAATGAAATAATAGCACATTTCTCAAATAATAGTTCTGAAATATCAAAATGCTTTTGAGAGCTACAGTAGCTGATTCATAATATAATTCCACTGATGAATAAAGTAAATTAATTAAGCACCATCGATCTTGACAATTCACATGAATGACAAACATGTAGGCTAGACTACAGGAACAAAAATATCCTTACACAACAGGGTAAGTCAGCCTACATTGTTTAATTATGACTTCGTATATCTTTCATTATCTTGGCATGTTATAAACATTTGTTTAGCGCGCCAGGATTTCTCTGAACTCATAATCGCACAACAGGAAAGCCCAAACTAACTTTACTGTACCATACACTAAAGTTTGTTTCTGCCATCAGGGATCCAGACTTAATTTGCCCACGGGTAGCACTGGTGCTACCAACCTTCTCAGTTGGTCGCACTAGCACCTGATTTGGTCCCACCCGTTTTTATTTTTGAATTAGAAATGGCACGGTGAGTTTCCTACAATGGATGGGCCCGCATTGCCATATTACGCACACAGAAGACATCCCCTTTCTACCGCAACTTGTATGCCTACTGCATTAGCCCGTGTGCTTTTCAACATGCACACACATCAATTGTGTCTGAGTTGGTTCTCTATCTCCTCCAGCCACATTATTTCAAAATAATAATCTTAATCTTTGGATTACAGTATGCGTAAATTCACATTCACAACAAAGCGCCATGTTACGGTTGTTACGGCTCTGGTATTCATGTGCACGAGCAGTGGAACACAAGGATTACGAAATCTCACTTTATAATATTTATGCAAGCAATTGTAATACAACTCATGTCTGCTGAAAAGCAAATGTTTAATTATATTTTACCGTATTTCCATAGTTTAGCCTAGCACCAAGCTATTTATGATACTTAAATAAACAACACGGGGAAACCGACTGAATTTGGCAGACTTTATTTTTAGCGACCTACATTTTTGTAGTCGGAGGATCAAACACAAAACAAAAGACCGAAAGAGGTTATAAATTATTGATGCTACATCAATCATACTACATTGTAGGATACTCGTTTTTCATTTGATTAGCCACTTGTGCTACAAAAGATTGTGAGAATGTGAACACAGGTTCTGGCCCAGTCTCGTATACGTAGGTCGGTTTGACTACTGACTTTAAAGCCATGAGCATCAATGGAGAACATTGCTCATGTTTAAACTGTAAAAATCGATTTAATTTAATGTTGGCTTGTTACATCTACCTTTTTCCTAGTTATTCGGGCCGTAATCCTCTGCCTGCCTGACCGAGGAGAAAATGATGTAGGCTACTTGGCACTTGCTCTCTTGTGGAGAGGGAGGACCGTTCATTTGAAATGGTTTGTTTGAGTGCGGTAGTGGAGCGAACAGCCCCGCTTACTTAAAACTACAATTGTAAAGCGGCGGCCCGCAAATTGCACTAGTGCAAATAATTATAAAATGTAGTCGCACTTAAAAAAAACATTTGATTGGTCGCAGTCTGGAGCCCTGGCCTTGCAACCTCAGATACTATCCCTTTAATGTCCTGTTCTTGCGTGTGTTTATGTTGGTATCTCCTCTTACTTTTTTTGACTTAAAAAAAACTGAAACAATACGACACCCCCTCTAAACTTTGAGGATGTAAAACGTGCACCATTTCTGCATATTCCCTAAAAGCTTTAAAATTCCCCTGCATATAACAGGATTGGCTAGGAAGGGGCATATTTCAGATAAAGACCGGTTTAGAGCTTCTTTTTTTAATGGGGAGATAATATCTAATTGTGTGTTGTTGACCAGTGATCACGTAGGCATGTTGACCAGTGTTGATAGCCATGACCATGTGTAACGGTGGCAACTTAAAGCCAGTTATGCTACAGACATATATTGGGTAAAACTCACTCTCCAATACTTCAATGACGCTATGGCAACATAGATTACAGTCTATTGAGTTGTGGCATGCCTTGTATCGTGCTCACCTTTTGATCGAGGAAGCGGGGTTCAAGTAGCCTGGCTCCGCCCAACTATTTCTCTGAGCTCAGTTTCTTAGTCTGGAAACCCTGTTCGCATTAGAGTTTGCACAGCCTGCTGGCGGTCCAATCAGTGCGGGCTACTGAGATGACGTTGATGTCAATCATGTTTCGTAATGGTGGTAGAGCTAGATGAGGCAATCAAAACAGTTGTAGCAATGCTGATTGGTTCAATGCTGTCCAATAGTTTCTAAATTAACCAGAGGTCAAAGTAGGAGGAAATGACTGCGAACACTTCCCAATGGAGCGTGGCCAGACCTATTTAATATGTGATTATGGTCTATTTACACCAGGTTAAGGTTAATATCCCGGGTTGGACAGACTTCATAACTCATGGAATCAGTTGGTTTTTCCCATTATTATGTTTTTAGAATTAACACAAATAATGCAAAATAACTCAAGCATAGTTGTACAGGCTTACAAATTGAGACCTTTTTCCTCACAGTTTCGTCACCTGATTATAATTTTACTATAATCAAAGTCCTTAATATACGCTTATATAGTGTCTGTTATAATTAATAATGATGTTATGTGAATAGATAAATATAAATACATTTGTAGGTGAATCGCATGCAGTTAACTTTTAATCTTATCGTTTTAATCTTATTTACTGTTTCCCATGTATCGTGTGTTTTTAGTTTTTACTTAGCATTCAGTTCAACATTTTTAGTGTTGTTTTTTGATTGTCAAATCAGATGTGATATTTCTAATCCACTTGCACGGTTTGTATTGTGCTGCTGATAACAAGTTGGTTCCATACCCTCTGCAGGACTTTGATTACTTCACAGTGGAGCTGGAAAAGAGCGTGAAGGGTTTTGGCTTCAGCATCCGCGGAGGGAGAGAGTACAAGATGGACCTGTTTGTGTTGCGCCTGGCTGAGGACGGCCCTGCTATACGCAATGGCAGGATGCGGGTGAGATGGGAGCACATTAAACCGCTCTTGTATTCATTGAGCAGTACACCTTGAACTGTTCCACATTTTGCCACGTTCCAACCACAAACGTAAACGTATTTTATTGGGATTTTATGTGATAGACCAGCACAAAGTGGCTCATAATTGTGAAGTGGAAGGAAAATGATTTTTGAAAGTGGTTTTTGCAAATAAAAAAGTGTGCCGTGCAAAAGTATTCAACCCCCACTGAGTCAATATGGGGGCTTTTTTATTTGTGTAAAAAAAAAAAAAACATGTATAATTTTCCTTCCACTTCACAATAATGCAACATTTTGTGCTGGTCTATCACATAAATTCCAATCAAATACATTCATGTTTGTGGTTGTAACGTGACAAAATGTGGAAAAGTTCAAGGGGTATGAAAACGTGCGAGCCACTGTATATAATCATAATTGCCATGGCTAGCTACTTAACCTCTCCAAATGTTAGTTTCTACTATGTTGTCTTCATGTGGCTGTGACCATGTGGCTGTCCTTCCTCCAGGTGGGGGACCAGATCATCGAGATCAACGGGGACAGTACGCGGGACATGACGCACGCTCGCGCCATCGAGCTCATCAAGGCGGGGGGCAGGCGGGTCAGGCTGCTACTTAAGAGGGGTACGGGACAGGTGCCTGAATATGGTGCGTTGTCACTGCACACTTAGATCTAGTCTCGTTCTGTTCCCTCTCTTCTCCACCTCCTTTCTTTCCTACGCCAACTAGAGATAACACGTTTCTCTGTATTATGTTAGTAGGGTGTCTTTAACTAGTTTCATGCTATGTTTCAATTATGAAAGACCATTAACCACCATAATAACCCTAACTATATCATAAATGTCTCTCTGCATTAGACTCGTTGCTTTGTGAACCTTCGTTTTGTCTTAGGAAACTTGTCCACGGGCTGATGTACTTTATTTTGAACAAACTCTTTGTAGACTCTATGTCTACGTTTGTTGTAACCCCTCTGCTTTAAGTCTAATGATTGGTATAGGCTTTTACTTGCCTTCCCTTAGGAATGGTACCTTCCAACCTCTCCATGTGCATGAAAGGTGACACACTAAGCTCCCCCTATTTCTTCCTAATGGGCCACTCTAAAGACACGGTTTGTGAAAAACTGCATGCCTCTCTCATTCTAATTCTTTGTGCAGTGTGTACTCTATGCATGCAAGTTCATGTGTGTGATTGCGCTAGCTTGTGTAGGAGAGAAAGCCTCAAAGGTTACATTTGCTTGTGTGTATCTGTATGTTTGTGCAACGGCTAGCAAAAGCAATATGGTTTGAAGGGAAACACTGGGTAAGCATGTGTCATCCTGAAGTGGGCCATGAAAACCCTGTCTTATTGAATCTCCTCATGCAGCCCCCCTGAACACTAGCCTCTTCTAGCCATGTGTTTATTTAGAATCTGACCAAATGCAGTGGGTCAGTTACAGGCCTAAACACATCACCGTTAGCTCTTGATCACTCTACACTTGTTAAGTTAAATGTAATTTAAGGTTTATTTCACTCCCAGTGTATCCATTATCTTGCCCTGATCTAGCTTTATATGTACGTGCATCTTAACTCCATGTGCATGATGTGTACATACCGCTCTGCTTGAATTCCATGTGATGTGATTGGATATCCGTGTTCCTTCACAGACAGTGGCGGCTCCTGGGATACCCTTCCTCCAGCCCACTCTGCCGTGCAGGAAGTGACCCTCGAGCCTCAGCACACCCCATCGCGTTCATCCCATACAGCCTCAGACGCCCCCGCCCAACTCCCTCTAGAGGTCACAGTGTGCATGGCAGGCCAGGCTCCCCAGATTACGGAGCACAGTTGTGTTGGAGGGGCTACTGGTGGCAGGTCCACCCAGCAGAGGAACACCGGTGGCAGGGTGCAGGGGACCCCTCAGGAGCCAGCGGAGATGGACGGGGAGCCAGGCGAGAAGCGGGCTTTGCCTGTGAAGGCTGCTGTCGCCAGGGCTGTGGACAGGAGAGAGAGCCAAAGAGAGACTTGCTCCCCCTGCTGTGACAGAAAGGACCTCCACACACAACCTGGGCCCGGGACCGGGCCCTCTGTGTGGCCCTGGGACCCGTACGGGAGTGTGGGTCTGAACGGAGGCTCTCTGGGAACCGCCGAATCTAAAGACGAGCGTGTCAAAGTCCAGGAGATGCAGGATGCCAAACGGCTGCCCCCCAGGGAGGAGGATAGAGGCCATAACGGGATCTGTTGCCCCCCTAAGAGCATGGAGGGTCCTGCTGCTAGGACCGCAGCAGCCTTCCCTAGGCCCTGGAACATTCCGGGGTCCGATAAACTGCCCGGTACCCTAAGATCCTGGACCTCTACAGTGAGCAGGTAGACTGGATGTAGCTGGCTCGGACCCGATCACACTTCTCTGGCTCGACATTTAGGTTCCTCATTCGGTCCACCATCGCATCTTTACCTCGCCTCCCTCACCATCTCCAATCTTATGTTATGTTCACCGGTTCTTACAAAATGATTACACCCACCACCTTAAAAGAAACACCCAACAACAACAGGCTTTCACAGATATTGTAACATAGAGTATGTACAGTATGGAGACTGCTCACCACAGACGCTTGGTTTTAGCCACAGATGGAGTTTATTCATTGACCATTAAACCACATCAGGCTCAGATTGAACACAATGCAAATGGGGGATACTTATATCCGGGTTGGTGCAGTGGAGAACAGGACTACAAAGCTGATGGAAGATGAAGTCCCTATATGGCTTGGAAGTGACACTCACATAAGCAGCAGTCATTTAAACAAGACCTATATTAGATCTATCAATATCATAATGTAATGGGGAAGATGTGGAAAATATGTACATTTGTTGATCTCAAAAAACATACTTGTGGGTGTGAGGCAGTGTTGTAGTTAAGACACATTGTATTCAAAAAGATAAAAAAGAAAAAACTGGACTGTATTTTAAGATTCATATAAGCGCCGCCACGTCTTATTGCTACATATCAAAAGACTGGACGTTACAGAACCCAGATCGCTGAGAGAGATGCTGGTCTCTTGCATGGACTTAAATTGCCATGTTACTATACAGGGACTCGCATGCATCTTCTAGAGGTAGAATATTCTCGGCAGACGTTAACTGCTTGGTGGGACAACTTTTTTTATTATTATTAAATGTTTTAACAACATACGAGTGGCTGAAACCCATCAGCTTTTACAAGGACTCATTTCACTGATGTGTATGTCAGTGTGTGACCGCTTCATTACAAACCAGCTGTGGAGTCATTTTGCAGAGATACAAGCTGTATTGTATTCCTTTAAAGAGTAAGCAAACACTAAATCCAACTACAGGAATAATAACAGCACCCCATACACGCTGAACACAAGTTGCCATTGGTTTATCTTACTGGCTCAAGTTGGTACATTGCAAGTGATGTCAGCTGCGCACACTACCTCTAGAGCAGGGCTATTTGACTCTCTCCCTGCTCCAACACACCTGATTCAAATGAACGGGGGGTTATCAGGCTTCTACCAACCTTGAATCAGGCGTGTTGGAGCAGGGAGAGATCTAAAAAATGCAGGGTGCGGTCCTCCAGGACCGGAGTTGAATAGCCCTGTTATAGAGGGTTGTTCTTCCAGCAGTTTTATGTTTGTTTACTCTAAAGCTTGAGCTATTCTTTTTTGTTGTCATTTATTTCACATTTCGATGCCTTTTTACTGTGCTACATGTACCACATCACTGTGGGAGAGGGGCAAAAGGCGTGTAGAGGCGCCTATAGGACACAAGGTGGGGCAGAGTGCCTTACTTTACGTTGTGGTCGCCAGTCCTTTGGCTGGGTTTGTTTTGGGAACTGAACAAAACCAATGTTTTGTGCCCACATTCACGTATCCACAAAGTAATAGTCATGTAGCCTGTGTCTCTGGATTAAACTGTATTTCCTATATGAGCCCTTTCCCCACGTGTTAGAGGGGATAAGCGTGTAGCGCCTGGTTCACCAAGATGTTCTGATTAAGTATTAAAAAGTGGACTTTTGATTCTCTAGTCTTAAATATAACTTAATTTGAGCTATGTTGATTGAAACAATGGTTCCAATAGTAGGCCTATTATTTTCAGTATCTGGAAATACAATAGATTTAATCGCAGTTCGTTACTGACATACAGTAAATGGTATGCTGCTGGAAATTTTAAACGTCTGACAAATGAATGATCCAGCATTTCTCCATTCCACATGTTCACCCCCATTAGATGATTTGCTCTGAAAGTCTTACAAAGCTTTATTGTACTAGGAAACTAGCTATGAGATGAAGGCAACCACACGACCACGGCAGTATGGCCTCTCCATGTGGTCCTCGTAAACATGGTCGACTGGTAAATGTTTGCATTTACCACTCAAATGTGGCCCCACCCATTTATAAACCCAAGCTATTTTGATACCTGCCTTCACTAGACATTGTGAAGCAATTGTGTGACTGATGTTTTATTACTTGCGATTGGAAATAAGGTTCTGCCTACACATGGTCAGTAATGGCTAATACAACTCAGTCGAGGATACCATTTTGTCTCTAATGGTAGTTAATATATGACCTTGAGCGCCTGGACTGGACACTAATGCATTGTATATAATTCTGGTTCATGGGATGGATTTACCAGTTAACTTGTTAACGAGGCACACACAAACCTGCCGTTAGGCTGTAAAAAACATGTATACTGTATGTAACAGGTGAAAGCATACGTTATCCGGCCTCCCGTCTCCATCAAGGCTGTTTCCTGCCTGCTGTGAGTGTTTTTGTACATTGATGAAAAAAAATGAAACACTATATTGGAATCTGTGAAAGATGGCACGTTCATGTGTCCCCATTGAGATCAAGTATAACTAGTGTTAGTGTATTATTCACCTTGTACAGCTGTATTCCTACATATGATTTCCTGTATCATTGATTCTGTAGTTTCAAAGACGTGAAATATTTTTATGAAATGCGACAGTACAGTATATTACATTTTGCTAAAAAAAAAACTTGTTTACTGAAAGATATTCTGAAATACTGTCAAATAAACTCTTGACATGGTGTAAATTATTCCCTGTTTTAAGTTGTTTAAGAACAAAGCACAGTGTATGTGATTCACTGATTCCCAATGGGATCATCACATAAGTAGTTTATTTGGTAGATATAAAAAAGAAACTACCAGACTTCAAATGAACCATACATTTTAATTTGTTAAACTGTGTCTCCCAGAGTGCCAAATAATTCCATTGCAACATATATGACGTAATTTAAGTGAATTCAAAGCTGAATGTCCGGTCAATGACTATGATTTTGTGTGTGAACTGGGTCTTCATTAACAAGTGTCTCCTTTTGATGGTCCTCCTGAAAAAGATCAACTTTAAGTTTTAAAAAAGATCCCATATACAATATTTTAAACAATATAGCAGCAAACTATTTCTGTGTAAGGATATGGTGCAGTGATGACATCCTGAGTGACATCACACACCCTCTGTGTGTGATGTCTTTTGAGCTCCTTGTTCTTGTTTTCATAGCTGGTCTGGCTGAGCATGCATGTTAGTGTATCTGTGTGTTTTGCTGCAATCCACTGTACTGTAAACAACCCCAGACATGCAAACATGCACTCTTGAAGGCAGGGTTAGAACGCTTGCTAACATCAAGCTCAAATCATAATATGCTGTGGCGGGATTTGTCAATTTTTATAACGTTTCAGATCAGATTTTATGGTGCTCAGCCTTTAAAAAAAATGTTCCTGAATGTAGAGAACCACTACATCTAGAGGGCTCTTTGGGCATAGATTATATTCTGTTACCATTTGATGATCAAATAACAGACTGTTAATCTGCGCTATATGATAAGGTCCCTGAAGGACAAAACACCTTTCTCTGTCATGCACGCGAGTATGGCTCTATACTACAGTTCCTGCCGCTGATATAGACTGGCTTTACAAAATATGTTTTGCCATATAGCCTATAATTAACAACCTGATACGGTTTATAGGCTATTTATGAATACGTGGATGCATTGCATGCTTAAGTGTCAGATAAGCCTGGTCTGAAAAGAACTCAAAGGTAATTCTAATAAATATTAGAAGTTAAAATAATTTTAATGATGTTTCTTTGGGCTAAAGCAGAGATAAGTGGTGCATAGCCTTTAAAAAATGAGAACCTATCTAGATGACTGCATCGGATTGGATCATCAAATAACACCCTGTTAACCTGCGCTATTCAGAACAGGCCAAAATTAAGTTGTTAATTACGAAATATAATATTTTGCTGTAATATATTTAAATTAATGTATCTACACTTAAATGCCTGTCAGAAGCAGAATATGGTCTAAAAACAACTCACAGATAATTGTCCGCCACCTCCACTATGCTGCACCGCAAGTAAGATGACAATTTTGGGCAAATTTGGGTAAATGAGCTGAGACTTGACGTGATATTTTATCGTTGCCACCGCTCACGTCCAAATCGGTCCAGATTGATAAATGGCAACCTTTGCATGTAAATTATCGTATGCACGTTTCATAAATGAGGGCCATTGTGAAGCAAATCGTAGGCTACTTTTTTGATGTGAGCGGTGTTTGCCACTTGGTTTACAGTATGTTTCTATTTACTGGCTGTGTAGAAGTATCGGATTATGTTTTCAACACGTACAGAGATGAGGTAAGATTTGACAAAAAGTGTATTGGGTTGCTTTCACACCAGCCACATTTAGTTTAGTTGAATCGCACCAGAGTTCGTTTGGTCAGGTGTGAATGTAGCAATCGAACTCTGGTGCACACCAAAAGTGGACAAAGCGTAGAGACCTGCTCGAAAAGGTGGTCTCGGTACGCTTCTGAACGAACTCCATGATCAACAGCAGACAGCATTATGCAATCCGTTTTCGACATCCGCATTGCAATAAAAACATTTTCCAACCGCATTTGAAGTGTAATCACTTTATTTGCAATGTGAAAACACTTTTTGGATGGTTCAGGCTTTAGGACCAATTACGGGAAGTTGTCTGGATGAGTAAAAATGAGCAGCGGTAGAACATTTGGAGAAAGGAGATTTCATATGTAGCCTAATAGTTTTGTCAGAGTCTGCCGTCCACCCAGACAAACTGTTTACTGGTACTGGTGTATGATTATCCCAGCTGCAAATCTGAATTAATTCCGCATGAAGTTTGGGTTGCCATATACTGCAGTGCCCAAATAAGAGATTCTCTAATTTAATTAATGTAATAATTCCTACAGCCTGCATTAGAATAGTAAAAATTTGGAAGCTTCTGAAGGTGTTTGATTTGATCTCAAAATAAGCAAACGTTCTCGAGAATGACTAGCCATGCCTTTAAGGAGGAAAGCAGGAATTGTTTGGGAGTAGCCTTTAACTGCTCTGATTTGTTCAGAAATGTCTAATGTTAACAATTACATTTCCAATCTCAGTTTATTGGTAGCATACCTTTCTATTTGTGTAAATTCCCATTTTGAAATGACAGCACACATCTATCAGGAAGCCCACCATTCCATGGAGCATGCCTAAAAAGAGAAGAGAAGGGCACCTTATATACAGAGCTTCATAGGCTGATATTAGAAAAACTTAAATCAGTTTATTTAGAAAGCACATTTAAAAACAACCAAAAGGTGAACAAGATGCTGTACAGAGTTAGGAGGTAAAAGCAATGAAATACAACATACAGTAAAACAGTAATTAAGACACAGGTATAGCCAAAGAATATAAATATGTTTTAAGACAAGATTTAAAAGCATCGGTGGTGAGGTCTGATATATATAGGAAGATGTTTTAAATTGATTTGCATTTGAATGAGTGAAATAAGTATTTTACCCCTCTCAATCAGAAAGATTTCTGTCTCCCAGGTGTCTTTTATACAAGTAACGAGCTGAGAATAGGAGCACACTCTTAAATGCTCCTAATCTCATTTTGTTACCTGTAATTTTAAGAATCAAACACTTCTTTTTCTGCATTCTGGTAAATTCGTATGGAACAATGTGCCTTTTCTGCATCAATGTAGGGTAGAAATGTCTTTATGTAAAGGAAAACCTTGGCACCATTCAAAACATATTGAATATACAGTAATGCAGTAAGGGTTATCAAAAAATATGTATTGCTTTAGGCCTACACCTCAACACACATAGGCATTATTTAGCCTATTCTGTCATTTCTTTGGGGGAAGTACATGATAAATAAATACATGTTAATGTATTTTTGGCCATAGCCTATTAAAACTACTACTGAAGATTGTTAAAGTCAAAATCATAGAACTTGGTCTATAGCACTCTGTCAGCACATAATGCCCCCCACCCCCCCTCATCCCCTGCCTTAAAATATCCAACAATGGTCATAACAGTGAACCAATAGTGTAGTAGGCCTATTCTAGGTTGCGGCTATACTCTCAAGCGGTTCAATGAGTGGTTTAATATGCATAAGGGCCCGATCACACCAAGACGTGTCGCTAGAAATGTGTCACTAGCAAAACCATCGTTTCCTATGGACTGGCATGCTCTTCTTGATGGGGTCGCGCTTTGTGTTTTTTTAGACGCGCATAATAGTTGAAATATTCTCAACTTTGTTTTTTTTTTTGGGGGGGGGGAGGACAAATACACTTGTTCTAAATATTGACTACGCCTATGGTATAGCCACTAATATTCAAAGAGAAGGAATGGAATATAGCCACAAGCGACAATGACGCACGCTTTGAATTTGAGGACCCTTTTGAGGAAGTTTTAGTAAAGATTTCACAGCAAAAAAGGGATGTCACAGAAATATAGCGAAATATCCAGGCTGCCTCCACAAGGAAGCTTTGAACTCACAACCTTCAAAGTTGTGACAGTTTATAAACCTTTACGCCATTGGAGATACTGCATTTACTGCTTATCTGCTTTTAGCAAAACGTGATGTTTTTTCAAAATAAACGGTCAGATATGTAGGATGTGGACATATAATCATGGTTGAATGCTGACTGTAAGGTTGTAATAATCAGAGATTACCAACTCGTAGAAAACAGCTGGATTCGAACCGACAACCGTATTGCAACAGGTCAGCTTAACCGCTAGGTTGTAGAAACTGCTGTATATGCATTTTTTTTGTTCAACAACCAAAAAAAGAACATTGAATTTCTCAGACAGATAAAATAGGATTATTATAGATAATTTGTGAATTGTAGTAAATTGTTTATTAGGGGAAAAAACTGTTGAGATGAACCATCTCGTTTTCAAGAGGGTCCTAATTGTTTTGATAAGAATCTAACAATTAAGTCATCCACTTGTATGCTAATTAGGATGTTGATTGGACATTCAGAGTGGAGTATTTAGCCCACTTTAAATTCATGAACTCATAACAGGACTTTGACCAAGTTAATAAACAAAACGGTGAATGCACAATGTATGGTTGTAATCAGCTGATATCCTCATAATTTAAACGTCATTAGAGCCAAGAGACCTGTAAAATATTGTTGACATTTAAAAAAGTTTCGTTTTTAGTAGAGCAATTTTGTAATAACTAATATGTAACACACAGCTGGAATTCGAACCTATCAGCTTTAAATCTGTGACAGGATGTCTTAACCGCTCTGCCATTGAAGCTACTGTCACTGATTCATGCTTTCATGCACCATGTTCAAGAACATTGAATTTCACAGCAAAAGATTATACAATATATATACTAAAATTGAAAATTCCTTGACAACCAAAGTCTTAAAATGACAGTTCTGAGATTCTATAACACAATTAATGAGCATTATCTTTAAAAGGTTTTTAAATAATAAAACAGATCTTTCAGTGATTTCTTGCAACTAGGTTGCTATGGTAAG
Organism: Amblyopsis hoosieri; assembly: GCA_027564755.1. NCBI lineage: Eukaryota > Metazoa > Chordata > Actinopteri > Percopsiformes > Amblyopsidae > Amblyopsis > Amblyopsis hoosieri. Next base: position 3,535,226 of record JAODUE010000021.1, on the reverse strand, counting down.
GCCATGCACTTGGTCATGACTGTGAAAAGGGGAGAGAGAAAGGACTTCCAAACCTGTGGTACTAAAAATGCCTCCAATAATGCCACAGAGCCTGACAAGGAACTGCCAGAAAGGCATGTGTTGCTCCGTAACCGTGACCATTAAGGAGCTGATGTCATATTTCATGAAGATCCCTGAGACTCCATGGCTGCCTGCAGCATGGTTGATGACGCGCTCCTGTATGGGGAAAAGGAGCATAAACAAGCAACAAAGAAGATATTCTTCGGTACGTTCTATATTAAAAACATACACCTACCTGCTCAGTCACAGAGTACTGGTGTGTGTCAGCAGAGATCTGGTAGGTGTTAAGTTTGGTGGGTACAATTGTAATGAAGTACTGAAACATGAAGTTATCTGGAGAGAAACAGAAAAATATGATCGAATCAAAGATTTGCAAAAGCATAGTTTCATATACATAAAGGGTTTTGTATTTATTGTGATAGCCTGGTGGTAGCCTTTGTGAATATAGTCTGGCTATGCTCCATTGAGAAGTGTTTGCAGTCGTTTCCTTCTACTTCGCGTAGACGTCTGGTTAACTATTGGACAGCTTTAACCAATCGTCATTGCTACTGCTTTGATTGCCTCAACAAGCTCTACCATACTATACTATACCCTACTATATTAAAACGCGCTTGACTTCAACGTCATTGCACCTGTCCACGCTGATTGGGCCTCCAGCAGGATGGCTGTGCAAATTCTAATGCAAACTGGGTTTCTAGACTATAATCTCAGCTAAAAGAAATTGATCTGAGCGCAATAGCCGGACGGAGCTAGGCTTGCAGAGTGGAGCTACAACGGTTTCCCACACAACAAGATGTATGGCTATGCAACCCTTATGAACCTTATGAATTTATAGACTGAATATGAAAATAAACTGAGCAAAGTACGAGGTCATAAAAAATACCCATGCAATTTGTTTATTGTTAAATACTTCTATGTTAAGCATATAAAACACTTAACTTGGCCTGATGTAAAAATGTAAAAATGGAATTTGTAGTCATTGTCCCAAAGTGGTAATGTTCAAGATTCAACAAAAACACATAAATGTGACTAAAGTATACAACACACTGCTCCTCCTTCCCCCTACTATTTAATAAAAAATATGATAATGAGATGGTTACCAAAGTGTCTATAGCCTAGTACTCATGACAACTAAGCTATTTAGTCATTAGCCTACAAAGTATAAACATCTGCGTTTGCTTGAACAGCATAGCAGGCTGCTCTTTGACAAAACGTGTATTATCTTATAATCGCTTACTATACCTTTAATGCATCCAAACAACCGAGCAACATTTTATATAAGGAATCAGTGAACAGCATTTCAACGAATAGTTCAGGACCAAAACATCTCTAAATAAGAATGTTAACCATAGCTACATATATTTGTAGAAATTGTAAATAACTAATATATAGACCATATTTTCACACACACAATTAATTTCAAAAGACAGGAAGCAAAAACCGGTCATATAAGATATTGTGCAACATTATACTGTCCTTCCTTTGTGTATGAAAGTACCAGCCTGTTAATGTGTTCATTCATGGTGCCAACAGTTTGTTTTTACAAATGTCATGTTAATGTGAAAACAATGCTATATATATCAAAATAAGCCTACGATCAGTGGAGACTTTCTCTGTCCCGTCCAAGGGGTTGATAATCCCAGGGATCTCTTCACCAAAGGATAGGTGATCAATCCGGTGGGAGAAGTTATAGGCTGCAATGGGGTTGCAATTCATTCTAAGTGTCTTCTGTAGAACTAATGCTCAATATATTTGTACTGTTTAAATAAATACAATGATGTGATGTAAATACAGTGATGAGAAAAGACTCACTCTCATGACTAACTAGGGCTGCTAGATGGGCGTGTCCTCTTGGATGGGGGATGGCCCTGTCGTGGGGTGAAAAGGTCAGAGCTCAAACACTAAACTGCAACTATTGTAATCAGGTTCAGGTGAGTGGGATGACACATGAATGTGTTCAGGGTGGTGGAGCGTTTGCTACAAGTTCAATGAACGTGAATGGCAGGTTACAAAACAGGGCGGAGGTGGGCTGTCCATATAGGCTCACATAACAACAACAAAGCCATCGTTTGTGTTTCACTGCTGTAGATTGTTGTATTCCAGCTGTACAGATGCACAACATGATAGCAGAACCTCTGCTGAGGCATAGTGCAATACATCTGTTCCAAATGAAGGCTATACATCTACAATAGTGTGGAACATATTCAGATTTTATATTTTATGCATTTCATATCAGAATGAGACAGCAGACATTTTAGATTAAATAATGTAATGAAAGCAACATTTGGTACTGGTACTAAGTAATGATGATGACTATACTCACACTTGGGAAACGTGTCGCTCAGTTAAAAAAAAAAGTTAATTTAACATTGTCACGGTTTCTACTGTGACAGGGATACATACTTGCCCACAGTAATGTGAAAGTTTCCTGCCACTTTGTTGACATACAGGTGTCCATGAATCCTGCAGGCACTAGGATGCTCAAGTGTGCTATCCTCTCTGAGAGGTGGGAGAAAACCCTATCATAAGTATCATGCTTTCCAGGCACAACACACCAACACAATTAGTATATTTTAGACATAATAACATTGATAAATTTTAGCCAGTGACTAGTGACAGTGTCTATGGGTTTAAAAAAGGTAAACTCTGTGATTTTGTTATAATGCAGCCAGAAGCCAAGCTTGTTCTGAAACAGCAGCAGCATTGTTTTGGTTGTAAACTCCAAGAATATGGTTTGTTATACAATAGCGCAGAGGTCCTCAATGTTCTATCAGCCAAGGACCCCTTGGCTGATAGAAACACAGCACAGGGACCTATCACATTATGGTATAAATTATTGAATGGCCGGGCCAACAGTAATGGCCCGGCAGGCCATTTAGTGCCATGTAGAAAAGTAGGCCACTATAAGCCATTCAAATATGTATTGACAGATTTATATATTTATTGCACAGGTTGTATTTATGTTAATATGTATTTTCTGACATTACAATGTTTGGAGGAAAACAACTTTGGAATCAAATATTTTTTAGGACCCCCTGCAGTACCTCTGAGGACCTCTTAGGGGTCCCAGAGACCCTGTTTTTGACCTTTGCAATAGTGTTTCCAAACTACCTGAGGCAGACGGTCTAGGTTCTGGAGGGTGGACGACTACTACTACTACTACCACCACCACCACTACTACTACTACTACTACAACAACATACCTAGGAGGGAGTGCAGTAGGAGCTCCTTTAATCACATTTTTGAAAAGAACATCTTGCAGAGCATGTTCCTCTCTCAGACGCTCCTGGATGTGCAGCAGAGTCCTAACAGTGAGTGCCAAAAGGGTTATGGGTAAATTATCTGAAAAAATTGCTGCAGTGGTCTCTTAATTTTGTCCATAGCTGTATATATCATTATTTAATCAGCACGAGGACTAATGTTGAGGTAGGGATATACAGTGCCTCTACAACTTGTTTGCTAATACAAAGACAATTAGCAAACAATATTAATGCAGGGTAACTAAGCACATACAGACTTATGTGAATGAACGCCTTAAATTACTTACATGTGCCACAATCTTTGTTGAGGAGACAGATCAAAGTGGACCTAACAAAAACAAGGCAAAAATTTTATTAAAATTGGACATTACTTATACAAGTTTAAATGTAAACATGAGCTATCTGAGAGTGATGCTCACTGGTTCATATTGTAAGCCATCGGACGCAACCATGGTCTCTGCCAGATCTAGAACATCTGCACCTACAACTGCATTCATACACAAGCAAATCATTACATTAAACGATGATTGGGAGCGAGGCTACAATATAATTAAAACATCAGAATTCATACTTACATTGGCACCTCATGGCCACAGTGATGTCAACATTTATCCTCAATTTACTGTAAATTATAAAATATACAAAGTTAATTTGGCCTTTTATGAATGAATAAACAACCAATTAATCTCAGGGGTCAGTAATGGTACAATTCCTCAATATTATAGTTCCTTCAGAAAAGCTACATTTCCACCCCAGATCACAGGTTATGTTTAACATCACTGTACACATCATGTGTGCACACTTTAGTGGGAGGAGCAGTACATCTGATTGTAGCAGAGTAGAGGAGTGCCAGTCACTTATGGGTATTGAGTTCAAAACCAAAACAGTCAATTCATGTAATGCTGGAGTCAACCACAGGGGGAATTCCGAAAGAAGTCAAGCAGCATTCCTTTTTTCTCTCTCTCTCTCTCTCTCTGGGTGCGGGCATAACATTTCAGGGATTATTTAAACTTTTACCTGATGAAATCCTTGTCTACTTCATACTCATACTTCATCCACGTGTCTCTGTAGACAAAGAATTCCAGGAAGGCAAGGACAGCCATTAAAGTGAATGCTATCAATGACACTGGAGAGATGTAAAGAGAGGCACACATACACCACGTGTTACATACTTGCACAATCACATAAATCAACGTTAATATATAGTTTGATGGGTAAAACAGTACTTTGCATACATTATATAATAAGGATCATTTACCTGTCCCACCAGTGGCTGTAGTCTCTATATAGCTCTCAGGAATCTTGGGGAATGCGTCCAACTCCTTTACTAAATTCAAAGCCTTTTTCTTGGTCAGTCTCCTCATTTTGACAGCAACTGTTGGTGTCTAATTCATAGAACTATATCGGTCTAATCCCGCATACAGTCACTATGTACTGGATAACATTGGCATTCAATGAAATCATAAATTATAGCTTGTTATACCCACATCTAGACATGCTATCTGCTGACGCTACAGCTACTCCTGTATACACTGAGATCGACTAATATCAATAATTCCTTTATACTATTTACTGTTAGTACAATCCATGGTTTCAGGTGCTTATTCCATTGCTAACACATTAGGAATATATCCTAGGCAAAGATTGAGATGAGCAAATAGATGAATGTTCACTGTGAGCAGCTCCACCCTTTGACCCCTCTAGCGATATTACAAGTGCACCTATTTTGACTTACTGCCCTCCTGTGGTTGTTAATCAGAAATCAGAAATCAGAAATACTTTATTAATTCCCTAGGGGAAATTCTGTGTCACAATAACTCAGCTTGTATGTCAAGACATAATATAACAAACTACAATAATTAATGA
>JAODUE010000021.1:3509672-3529940 GCA_027564755.1 Amblyopsis hoosieri | reverse complement strand
CGTCACCGAGACCACACTGTGCCAAACGCCTGACCTTGAGAGATAGCTGCCCCCACTAGGTTCTCCTGCAAAGCCTGTTGTTTTCTTTCTGTAACTTTCCACTAGTCTTCCAGTGTGTTCACTGTTAAGCAATAAGATCTAATACATATATCTAAAATATAAAGCACAATTTTCTACAACTGTATGTTTATATCTATATGTATGCTGAATATAACTAAATGATACTAAAATACACAGGTTACTCTTTAACTATGCAGTCTTTATAAACCTTTAGGGTAAATTGAGCCACTGGCTCAACTTGCCCCAACATCACTGGCTCATTTTACACCAGTCTCCATTTTGAATAAACTGCTTCATACAGGGGTTCAGATACATCAACAATTGTGCAAAATTCATTACCTTGTTTTGTAGCTTACACTGATTTGAAATAAAATGTAATTTGAAACATTATTAATTCACTTGGCATGACAATTCATTTATTATGCTCTGGTTTGCATACCTCAATCATATCGCTCCATGTGATTGAGTCTAAGACAGGTTGACCAATGTGAACTATACTTCCTTAATAATATGTGGTCACACAATAAAACTTGTTTATGGTTACCTAGATATAGTGGATGGCTCGACTTACCTCGTTCTCCCGTGTGTGTGCCGTCCACTACTAGGCTAACCAAACTGAACCACCTGAATCTGAGTTATTGTGAAAGCCTAACTGACAGTAGTCTTGAGTGGCTCAAACGCAGCTCCATCTCATCTCTGGTCATCAGTGGATGCAACATTCAGGATCAGGTACGGTGTATGTGGGGGGAATCCCCTGTGCAATTCACGACTGAAGGTAATGTCCGATAGCAGCAGTTATTTAGCAGTACCCCCCTCGTGGGAAATATCCTGCAAATCACCATTTGTATTTTTAGGGATTGGGCGCGCTAGGGGGAAGCCGCTTAAGGAAGTTGGCTCTCACAGACTGTGTCCATATCACTGACATTGGCTTTGAGGTACAACTTCACTTTATATTCCTCTACTTTGTTGTGACTACCAACACTTTTGACACAATCGCATAACTTGACATAGCTCGCGACCTCTTCTCTTTTGAGTGTAGACGTTCTGCAAACAGGCGAGATATCTGGAGCACCTTGATGTGTCTTGCTGTGTAGAACTGAGTGACAACGCCATTAAAGCCCTCGCCTTACACTGTGGAGGTCTGGTCACACTGCGAATGTCAGACTGTACCAAGGTGGTTAAACAAACATGCACACACAGAGTCTAGGAAAGTGACCTCCCCCTATTCACCCAATGCCACCTTAACTCTTCCCTCTCTTTCTCTACATGGAACAGGTGACAGATAAGTCCATCCATTACCTGACAGTTGGCACTCCCCACTTACGACAGCTAGATGTGAGTGGCTGTGTGCTCCTGACAGAACAGAGCGTCGGCTACTTGGAAAGGATTTGTCCTCCCCTCAGCTCCATTACAATGACCTACTGCCTTGGTATCTCCAAGTAAGTTGTACATGATGCAGCATACAAGCTATGAACCACTTAGCCAGGATATTCATGACTAGAAACAATGGGAACATTAAAAAGACATGCTCTTAAATTATAGCCTGAAATATCCCTTATGGCTAATTCATGAGCGGATGGTGCTCAACTCCAGTCCTCCCCTAAGTTCACAGCAGTGAGCTAGGCTAGAAATTTGTGGATCAAGGAGTATGCCTTTAATGACCACCAGGTGTGTGTGTGTGTGCGTGTGTGCGTGTGTGCGTGTGTGTGCGTGCGTGCGTGCGTGTGCGTGCTATTATTAGAGAGTCTGCCTTGAGGCTGAAGTCACGTATGCAGCACCGGACAAACAGCAGTGATGACCCTCCCTAAATCGGTGGGATACAACAACATGGCTCGCAAGAGTGGAGACACCTGGGATATGGGGGAGGAAGGGGGGGGAGGAAGGGGCTGGGGTGGGGCGGGCAGGAAGTGAAGTAGGTACACACTGACCAACTTAGAACTTGCAAAACATCTCATTGTTTCAAATTTTTTAAACTTATCTGTCACTTAACTTTTAAATCAAATGTGCTGCGTTACCTGTTTTGTATTGTACTGTACATGACCACTCTGGTGGTATTACTTTGTTAGAAAAAATACAAGGGCATGGCTTCAATGATATTCCTTGAAAAGCAAACAAGGATGTGTGAAAATGAGGCGTTTTATTAAACCAAGGCATGTTCCACCTGAGACCACAATGCAGTGTGGGTTTGATCCAATATGACTCGCTTAAAGTTCTCTCATCTCTTAAAGCTAAACACATAAGAACCTGTCTACATAATTAACAATAGCAAATCAATGTTACAATAAATAGCATTCAGACATTCAGGTTCAAAGAGTAAGCATTTCCTGGCTTTGTTGGTGTCGAGTCTATGTATCATGACAATTTTAATTTTACCAATTACTTTTACACAATACGCATGTCCTACAGTCGGCATAACATTCATAACTTCTTGGACTATTCGGCATTGTGTGTAACAATAAAAAAGTGAAAATTGTTTTATGTTTAATGTTGAATGCTAAATCTGTTTCTACCGCATGTAACAAAGAGTTGGTTTTAGAATAACAGGAGCTAGCTCAATATGTTTTTTGGAGCAGCTATGCATTTGTGGCTTTGCATTATGACCCAACAATTCCATAATCTAGCTTCCAAGTTTCAAGGACTGAAACCAACTTTGTGTTTTCATCCTAATGTTGCCTCGGTCTGTGTGAGCCTTAATCCATTGGCACAACAGGGGTTTACCATTCACATAGCCTGAGGAAAAGGCAAAGATAACCAGATAAATTAAAAGATCGGACATAGGGGAATATCATTCTCGATCATTTGAAAAACTTAAATTACTAAAGAAACAAGACATCTGATGAGAGCTTTTAAACTACAGCCTCATTGTGACTGATAAAGGATTGGTGTGAGGTAATCGGACTCACCAGTGACTGTCGTATGGCCGTTAGCTACGTTGGTGTGTGCATCATGCAAGACGACCTCTGGGCTGACCTCCACCAAGGCTCCACATAGCTCTAGTCCTGCCTTTATAGATGAGGGGACACGGACACACACTGTCCCTAATGAAGGACAAGAATTTAGAAGGTGAAAGGAGAAAGGAGAAGCAGAAAGTTGTGTGGGATGGTTGGGGTAACTTCAGCTGACAAGTTGGTGTATGCCTCATTGTTTACCTTCCTGGCTGTTGAGCTCAGCAGTGCCAGCGTCTCCCACATAGGCATCAATGTTTCCAGTGTGAGAGGACACATTGAGGTTACCACTTGACCCATCTACAGAGACGAAGTAAGCCAAAAACGTTGTTTCACCAAATAAGGAAAAGATGCACACTGCAGCCTAAAATAATCAGCTTCAACAATGAAAGAAATGTCATAATGGACATTGAAAAATCTATATAATAGAGTGGTTTTAAGCAGTAAAACAGCAATGTGTGCTGAGCTACTATTTCAGTTGTAAGTTCCCCAGTGAGAGAGCAGATTCTGCTAAATGGACCCAAAGAGCAGTGTCTTTGAACCATCTTACCTATTATTATATCTCCAGACACATTCTTCACTGTGGCATCGCCTTATAAACAACAGGAGCACAAAGTCAGTATTAACGAATGATCTTAACGTAAACTATGAAACTGTTATCATGGAAACGTGTCTCATTCACTAACTATGCTTAAGTCAACTGTCACAGTTTTATTGAATAGGATAATAGCTTCCATGCCCTACAGGATGAAGAGGGAAAAAAACTTCTGAACTCTACATGGATGACTCATCATCTTGTCTTTACACCAAAGTCTAGTTCTCTCATCTGGATCCAACATGTTCTCGCCAAACGGTAATTTTCACAATAAGCTCAAACATAAATCACAACAAATTATGTTATATACCATAGCTCAGGACTCAGACTTCCAGAGCAGATCTAAAGGAATATCTAAGAATGTGGTTAATTCAACTATTCAATTGTTCAGGCACTCTATGATTTGTGCTCTGTCTTCACCACAGAGCCTGACATCGTTTGCTTTTTATTTGCCACATTGTCAAACCACACAGTAAAGGAGGCTTGTGAAGCCCCTCGTCAATGTTTCTTCCAGTTTCTAGTGTATGTATAGTAAGCGACTGTAAACTAATACACGTTTTGTAAAAATTCACCAAATATCTCCTTGCGGTCCGCTATCATATAATTCTCTGTGCATGCTGAAAGAATAATCTAGTGTTTCTACACAGCCCTGGCTCAGTATACAGCAACACAACAAAGTGGTGCAGATCGCACAAAACAACAATATCCCAGCCTGCACAATGCGTTTCCAATAGGTGGTGTTTTTGTTTTCATTTGAATTTGAATTTAGCAAGTGTTCTTGAGAATTACTATATCTTTAAGGACTTCATAATATCAATAATAATAAATCAGAATACAAGGTTTAAAATTAAATAATCTGAGAGTTTTGTACTTTGTAGTCTAATATTCCCTTTGAGAATATAAACATTTGTAAACTCCAGAGGCCCTGACATTATACTGTGCCGTACAATAATAAATATACTGAAACAATCTGTCATAATGGTTCATAAGGGCTATCCACATAAACATTATTTTACGTCACCTGCTCACCATGCACGTAGCCTAGCTCTACTCTCCCAGAGGAGGAACAGACAGAGGTGGACTCAGCATAGATGGTTCTGACCTTCAGAGGGCCAAATTCTGTCGACACCTTCATTATGGTGCCCTGGAGCTTTTTTATACTGACCGCCTAGATGCACACAGAAGATTAACAGTGAATTTAGCACATGGACATGGTTTACTGCCTATCTTTTGAGGAAAATTAGGAACCTGAATGATATACCTGTAGGTGCACTTAATGGCTAACTTGAAGGTCTGTTTAGGACCGGTACTGCCCTCTAATGTCTGCTAGGTGTAATATCAAAATGAGATACTAGTGGAAAACATACACTGTATCCAGATGTGGAGATGTCCACATTGCCATGGATGCTGCCCAAACCAGTAATATTTCCACCGACGGACGACACCTCAACTTGATGAGACTGCAAAAACCACAAACAACAACAACAATTATTATTATTATTATTATTATTATTATGTAATGTAATACAAGTTTCTGAATATGTTACGATGTAGCCTACCTTTATACCGCTAAGAACACACTCCCCAATATCTGTCTGCACCTTGCAGATGTCACTCTCCATATTCTGGACCTGTACGAAACCTTCTCCCTTGGTAGTGATGTATAGATCTGTCACACAAATACACACACTGCATAATGGCCTACTACAATAGGCGGCAGAACATTCCTGAGGGGCTATGTTTTGACTGGATTGCCTACTGTATAATCGTATGCATAAATACATACTGCTTTTGACAGGTACTGTCAACTCAACAGATTTGCTGCTGGCCTTTTCATCCACGATGTCCAGTTGTCTGTTTTGGGCATCATAGTGGACGTGAAAATTATCAAGCTGTACTTGCTCGGTTGTAGACCTACTGGTCCCGTGAACAGTGATAAAGACCAAGTTCGCTTCAGGGAAGGCGTGTGCGTCCAACGCGTTTACAGAGATATTGCAGCCCAACTTGACACGCACTGTAATGTATGGGTTTACAACAAGAGTCCACCGCTTTACAGGCTTATGAGTTTCATCTCTTGATGTGTCCCTGCGACGAGAATTTGAGAAAGTACGCACGCTAGCTAAATTCACTGATCTTGAAATATATTTTAGACATACCGGTAATAGATATTGCCATCGCGTAACCCCAACACATATCCACGGACTTGCTGTGCACCAAAACATCGATAGTCGACTAAATTGTGTCACAAAATGTGCACGTAGGCTATGTAAACCAGGTTTAATGACTTAATTGATTAGCCTAATAGTTGACTAAAATATATCACAAACCCCTGCAATCTACTCCTGTATCCCTGAACGTACTGCCCGCTTTGTTCCTGTCCTACTCATAGAACTATATAATAGGTCCTACTCCTACCCACGTGTGCTACCGGAAAATGGAGCCGCATCAGTGAAGTGTCGGGAAATGTAGTGTTGTTACTTTTTATTAATGACCAATTTCAACGGTCATTATGAGGGCCCCAAAAAAGTCAGTGGTGGTCACTGGTCATGTTTAATTTAACGTGCATAATTTGTTAAATAAGCATGCAATCTGCAAACAAAGTGTATCTTTAAATGTTTTTTATTTATTTATTTCAAAATAGCAACATGTATAAAACAGCTTACGCAAATATTCCAGTAAGGCCATACAAATTAGCCTATCTGTATAGGTTACTGTACGTCTATTTTGCATTTTTATTGATAGAAAAATAATTCAGAACAAAAGATTTTCTTTTTCTCTCACATTGATTTTCTTTCTTTCGTGCAGAATAAAATACAAACAACATTTTTACATTAAGAGCCATATTAACAACAATGTAACTAGCTTATTTAGAGAAACGTTTATAAATACCACACCCATACCAGTTTCACCACAAGGGAGCAGTATAGTATCAACAGTATTGAATAACACATTTTAAACACTCATGAAAGCGTTATTGGTTGTGAGCTCATTGTTGAATATTGTGGTTACAGTTACACTTTACACAGAAAAACATGTCTCCAGTATGACAAACTCATTGCGCAAACCCCTTGGGTCTTATCATCATTTTCACAGTTTTAAAAGATTGTCTCTCACTGGTGGGATAATACTCTTCTAATATGTTATGCCATGTGCCCCAAAATATTCCATCTCTGATCCCTTTGTACATTCCAACATAATATTTCCCATTGAGATTTGCTGCCAAGCAGGCATCAAACCACCAGCCCGAGCTGTAGTAAGCCCCACAGTTTCCAGATGGGTAGCGGTCGTGGTCCCTGTCTGGGGTGCTGAAGGCCTTGTTGTTGTGGTCATACCGTTTGCTAAAGCGAAGGGCATCGCCCGCAGAGCCTGAATAACTACTGACCATTAAGCGATAGCGTTGGCGCTCACTTGCCACTCTGAACTGACTATACTCCGCAAACTCTCTCACTCCCTCGAAGTCTTCCAGCTCCACTCGCAGGACCATGTCCCTGGCTTGTGTCAGGAGGTGGATGTTGTCATTGCCCAGCCAGAACTCCCCTCCATTCAGCTCCCCAAAGCCTGCTTTGTACTCCATCCAGGTCCGGTTGAAGCTCACACTTCCATCTAGCCGCTGCTGTATAAGAGTCCAGCCCCCACTATGTGACTCCATGTCACAAAGTACTGGAAAGGTTCTGTTACGGGGGTCAGGGGTCGCCTGGTAGATGCCACTTTTTGTTGCACCCTTGGTCATGTGGTCAGAGCAGTCTCTTGGCATGTTAACTGTAGGGAGAATGACAAGGCTTCACTATAGTGATACATTAAAGGAGCTGTACATTATATTTTAAACATCAATATAGCAGCAAACCCACTGTTTTATATTAATTGCATTCTGAGCAGAGAATGACATCACACTCCCTCTGTGTGTGTTGTAATCTGAGTTCCTCTGTTCTTTGTTTTCACATAAGCCGGCTGCTCGTGTTTATGTGTCTGTTTATGTGTGTGTGTGTGTGTATGTGTGGCCCACAGAGCAATTGTTTTGGTTTGACGCTGTGTGTTTGTATTGGTAGAAAGTTAAGGACTTATTTCTCAGGCCTCCCAAAACTTTGTACATGAAGCCTTTATTTTAAGTGTAACGTGAGACATTACAGACGATAAAAAGCTTTACTTATTACATATTATATTTGTACAATATAATAATTTAATATATTTTACTATGCTCTATGAAATTAGGATGACCTAATCTAAATATGGGTTAATTTTCTTGTTCATTTGTATTATATTTACAATCTTTATGTTGCAATTGTTTTAGTATTTTCTGTGTTTTTCTTTTCTATTGGTAGTTGTCATTGTAGATGGCAATGCATAGTTGCAATTTCATCCTAACTCATTGCACACATTCAAACATGTGCATTTTACAGCATAAGAAAATTCCTTATAGGTATAGTTATAGCCATAGCATGTGTTAAAAAGGTGAGGATCTTGGCCTTGAATATTACACAGTGAGCATCAAAATGCAATGCAACTGTACAGTACATCCTTAATACATAATGTAAGAAATAATGCATACTCTTTAAAATTCTTCATAATATTACTTAACTCTCATCTGCAAAGGCGTAATAAAATAAAAACATTTTGAAAGAATATTTGATGTCACTACTGGCACAATCACTTTTTAAACGTTTAATATAACAATTTCACCTACAGTGGTTATTATGAGGATGTACCAGTTTCTCTCCAGCTCTGAAAATTCCATGAAATGTCTTTTTATTGATTAATATAACTTTGACTTAATCATGTACACAATACAAAACCTTGTAAATAGAAGTCAAATGTTCTTTAGATTTCTGCTGTCTGTGTGTAAATTTATGGTAGGTCTCTAGTTGTATATTTCAACATGAAAATGCAGATGAACTTACCGTTAGAAGATATCTGTGGTGTGAGCTGTCTGTCTGTGTTGGTGGCCTTGTTAATTCCTTGATTCACTGTGCGGTCTACCTTCAAATGGACGTCTTGTGGTGCATCATAAGTACCCAGGCTGTTATTCAGGAAAGCAGCCACTTGGTTGATTTTCACACGCAGTTCTCTTGCAGAGGGAGTGGTGGAGTCAGGTATGGCACTGGGTGTGGAGTGGTCAGGTATCAAGTTGGGAGGTGCAGGTGAGGTCTTGAACTTTGTCTTAGAAACCATTTGAGGCCTGGGTGTAGGGTACCGGTTAGAGCTGAGTGTCGGTATTATGTTTTTCTCTGTTTGACCGGATACTGCTTCCCACTCAGCTGGTAGATCTGCGTTATCATTACTGACTGGACTCTTATGTCCACTTTGCGCTTTTGTGCTTCGGCTGGTGTTAGGCATATCACCTGGGTGAGGGCTGGTAAAGGTCTTAGTGGATGTACTAGGTTTTGGATCCAAATTGATCCTGCTGTTGGGGCTAGTTGTGAAGCTGCTTGAGGGGACAATTTGAAGGAGCGGGAGAGGACTAGGCTTTAGGAAAGAGGTAGCAGATGTACCTGCACTCATTGTGGTGGTTGTCTGCATAGCCAAACTGACTTCCATGTGCTCCTGGGAAGGATTATGTTCATTAATCTCTTTAGCGGGACTAGACGTAGCTGGTGTTTTAGCTTGAAATGACTGGGTGCTGTGTGAAGTAATATTGCTGTTTGAAGAATAGTCAAGTGTTGTTGTAGTCAGGCCAGACTTTGGTTTAACAGGTTTTGGTTTAATAACATTTGTTTTGTGGTTGGGTTTAGACTTTGTTGGAAGCCAGGGTCTAATTGGCAGCTTTGATTTGGGCGGTTTATTTAACACTGGTTGATGGATTTGGTTAGGTATGGATGTGGGCTTTGGCTGAAGCATTTTTCTAGGTTTTACTGTTTTATTATTTTGGTCAGATTTTGTCTCTTGGTCAGGTACAAGGCTTTGGTTAAATTTAGATCTTACCCCTTGAACAGTTTTCGGTCCATTTGTTAAATCAATATGTGTACGGTTAAATCTAGGTATTTGGACAGGTTTTGTTTCAATTTTAATTTGCTCTGGTTTGATTTGTGGGCCAGGTAAATATTTATGATCAGGATAGGGCTTTTGGTTAGGTATTTCTTGTCTGTATTTAGGCTTTTCAGGAATATTTTTTCTGGGGTTTGTCTGTGGATCCGGTGTTGAGTTTACTTTAGATTGAAACACTTGGTAAGGTGATGGATCTTGACCAATATTTGACTTGATTTTAGTTAAAAGTTTTTGATCTGGATTTGGCTTGAGATTAGTTTTATAGTCCGTGTTAGATTCCGGCTTTTGTTCATGGCTAGATTTGGGAATTTCGTAAGATTTAGAGTTCTGGTTTGTTGGCAACTTTTGGTCAGGTTTTAGTCTTTGGTTTGTTTTGTTTCTTGGGGAAAATATAGGCTTTTCTCCAGGTTTTAAATTTTTATTTGGTATAGAATATTTTGGCTCCTTTTGAGTTAATCGAATCTGTACAGGTTTAGGCCTAGAGTCAGAGTTAGGTTTGTTTACAGTTTCATGAGCGGGTTTAAGCGGTTGATTAGATGTTTCATTTTGTAAATGTAAATTCTTGAACTCTTTATCAGTTGTAGGGCCTTGTCCATAATTAACTATTTTGCCATGTTTTGAATTAGTTGGTTTAACAGTTGAGCTGATCTTCACTGAGTTAGTTGAAGGGTTAAGTTTTTTGGCTCCTGTGCTTGGAGAGATCTGTGAACTGTGACTTGGAGTAGTAGTGCTGGTAGTTTTAGTTGCTGCACTTAAATAATTACTACTATGTGAAACGGTCTTTGGCCCCGGGTTGGCTGTTGTGGTTCTAATCCAAGTGCTGGGTCTGGTTCTCTTTTTACCAGGGCTTGTCAATAGCCAAGATGTTACAGTTGTTGTATTTGGCCTACCCGTGGTTGTAAAAGCAGACTTGAATAAAGGACTAGTTGTTTCTTCACTGTGTCCTTGGGTTTGTATCCCATGTGATACTGTCCATTTTCTGGATATGGACCATTTCCTGGATGGTTGAAAGGGACTGAAGTGGGTGGTGGTGCTACTTATTTTTTTATTTAGCCCTTCAGATTGAGTTGGTAATTTGGTTCCAGATGTTAAAACCTCTGGACTGCTAGTAACCCTTTGTCTGTCTATAAAGGTGTCAGAGTTAGCACTCCCTGGCCTTGGCAGAGACACGTTTGTTTCATCAGCGTGTGTGCGTGAGCTGGAGGTAGTAGCTGTTGCACTTGTCCCAGAAGCGGTGGTCGTGTGTATGAGGGAGCCGTGTCCCGAGTTGAAGACAAATGGAGGAGGTGATGTAAGGGTTCTCCCTTCGTCCACACCTTCTGACTTGTCAGGAAGAGGGCTGAGGGGATGAAGGCCTCGGCTGGGTGACACAATGTCTGCCATCTCACTTGGTCCGCTGGAAGACATCTCTCCATCGCTGTCTCTCTGTATACTTTGAACTGGCTTTGCTCGCTCTGTTGTGACCTCCTCTCCAGTCTCGCTCTCCTCGTCTTTGTTTCTAATTATAAACTCTTTCCCTGCCTTCCTGGGGCTTTCAGGCAGCTTTATTCCTTTATTGTCCATCTCACTGTTTGTCTCATCTTCCCTCTCTTCTTCCCTGTTCCTATTATTTTGTTGTTTTTCTGTGTTTGTGTGCTCGTAGTCCTCGGCTATCTTTGTTCTTTCATTTCCTAGCCCCGTTTCTCTTTCATCCTGCCGCAGCTGATGGTCATCTTCTTCCCTCTCGTTATTATGTCTGTCAGTGCCTGTTGGCGTGCTGCCTTTCCCTTTCCCTGCCTGATGCTCTCTATTTCGGGGTGCACCCCCAGGACTACCTTTATCCATTTCAGTCACCGTTTCTCTCCACCGCTCCTCGTTTCCTCCAGTGGTCTTTACTCTGGCTTT
Source organism: Amblyopsis hoosieri (assembly GCA_027564755.1). Classification (NCBI taxonomy): domain Eukaryota; kingdom Metazoa; phylum Chordata; class Actinopteri; order Percopsiformes; family Amblyopsidae; genus Amblyopsis; species Amblyopsis hoosieri. The sequence goes on along the minus strand of JAODUE010000021.1, from coordinate 3,518,477 downwards.
ATCCCCTAGTCTCTCCCTCTCCCCGCCAGGTTGCACATTTCTCTCCCACAATACGTCCTCTTCATTTGAAACTTCAGTTCCCCTGGGAACATTTACATTCCCCATTCCCTCCTCCTCTTTTTTATTCTTTTCTTTTTTAGCTTTAATTTTCTCACTTTCATTTATGAATCTCTTTCTTTCCTTCTCCTCAGAAATCCTCCTCTCGTCCAAGACTGTGCCCCCTCTCTCTCCATTCCTCTCTTTCCCTCTACTTCCATCGGCGTCGTGCACTTTTCTTGGACGGCTGATTTTCTCAGTCTGACCCCTCTCTACCGCGCTGTCATGACGTTCCTTACCCTCGTTGTCCTTTCTGCTCCCCCGTTCACTTTCTCCTCCTGCACAGTCCGCACACAGCTTCCTCAGCTGGTCCACTTTGTCCTTGAGTCGCTGCACCTCCCCGACGAGCTTGTCCAGCTCCCTGAGCTGTTTGGGCAGGTGGACGGTGAGGGGCGGCAGGCTGACGAGGTAGGGGCACGTGTCCTCGTCCGGCCCCTGGCCACACGGCCCCGCGGGCCTCAGAGTCACGGCGCAAGGCCCCGCTCCTCCGCCCCAGCGAGGGGCTCGTTCTCCTGCCTCGGCGAGGGTCCGGGGCAGGGCGGAGAAGGCCAGAAGGGTCCCACATAGGCACAGAGCTGTGAGCCTCATGGTGTCCCGAGTGATAAAGAGCACACAGAGAGGTGGTGAGACGAATGGGAGAGTTTTCCAGGAGGATGCCAAAGACCCACCTCAGCTTGAGAGAGTCTCTGTCAGCGATGGGAGGAGGGAGGATGGGAAAGAGAGAGAGGCGGGGAAGAAGAGAAGAGCTAATGGTCTTCAGTTGAGGCTGGTGTCTGTGTGTATAATAGCTGGAGTTGTAAAGCTTAGACGAGAGACAAAACAAAATCAAAGGGTGCAAATGAAAGGCGGTAATCAGCGCATTTCTCTGCAAAAACAAAGTATAAGATGGCGGCCAAAAGTGTAAAATGTTAACCTCATACAACAAAAAGTTTAAAATGAAGGCCTTAATAATCCTTGGCGTATTGCTTCCACACAATCAAACCACATAAGGTGGACCATTTGTAATGCATTTTCATTCCATGCTGTAATGACATGCACAAGTTTACTCTCCATGTATATCAATGCTTCCAATATGCATGTGCGAGACAAATGCTTTGGCAGTCATATCGCACACTTCCTGTCAATAGGTCTACAAACATGTGAGTGACAGATGCGACAGGTCGAAATATGCATGTGAAGCACAATGCTGATTCCGGGGTGGAAGCCAATGGATTGTCTTGGGGGATTTGTATGAACATATTTCATGTTGCTCTATAAGCTTTGTGATTTGCTAGTCTTCTGAGTGATGAATATAAGGAATGTGAGATCGTATATTTTGTATCACAAGAGACAAATATAATGCCATGGGAGAGATGTAAAAGAGAGATATTCTTAGTGTTTATTGAAAGATTTGATTAATACTGTGCAACATATAGGGTGAGAGCTGTAAACGGTCTATGCAGCATTACAGAGCTGAAGTACTGATGAGATCATTCATGATTTCTAAGCATTATGCTGGGAAATTGATAATTCCTTCATTTTTTTAAATGTATCTAAAATATATCTCTTACAAACATTATTGAGTATAATATGTGATGGTATGAAATTACTCACTTCAGAAAGGTGTATAGGAAAACAATATAAAAATACAGTATAGTGTACTTAACAATTGTGTGATTACACAGAATAATAAGGTCTTACAAACAATTTACATTCCAGGCCTACTACAGGGTGCACTGATGAGTAATATCATATTATGTAATCTCATCTGTTAAATGTTTTAGACGTGTACACCTCATATATTACTCCAGAAACTAAAAGTGTATTCTTTAATCCCTGTTGAAATCTGAACCTTCCCTCTGTCTCTCTTCACTGGCCTGTCACAGGAGAGACTTCTCAGCTGGCTTTTAATAATGACGGAGGACATTGTATTGTTTAACAAGCAGAGCTGGGAAGTAACTAAGTACAAATACTACTGTACTAGCTTTTTCAGGTATCTGTACTTTACTCAAGTATGTATTTTTCTGATAACTTTTTACTTTTACTCCTTAAATTTTAACACAAATATCTTAACCCTCTGCTCATTATATTTTTAAAACAGGCTAGTTACTTTAGTGCTAATGTGTTTGTCTATTTTGCATAATTGTGCGCCTGCCTTCCAAATATTATCCAGATCGATTTCAACCTAAATAGATTGGACAAAAATGGAAGATAATACTATCCCAGGTAGGCCTATTGGTGAATTTTACATAAATTATGTAATAAGATGAAACAGACAAGAAAGGGTCAGATCATATTTTGGAAATCATCAGCTCCACAGTATAGACTAATTTAATTAATTCAGATTTACCAGAATAGGCTATTATAAATGAGATACGGAAATAGTGTCAAATCTGACGACTATAAACCATCTACTGCATTTAGACACAACTTTTCATCTATGTCACATAACATTGTATGTCATGTTGGGCAATATACACAATAATATGTTGGCATGTCTGATCCATCCCTGGCATTAGGATACAATGGGAAGCAGCTGTGCAGCTGTTTGTTTAATTGTTCTAAATAATTTTTTTTTTTTTTAAATGCAGATTTGTAATACAGTTTTTCAGATATTATGCAATTGCAATATGTTTGTATATAGTGTTATGTTTTGAAAAGAATATATAAATGTGCTAATTGTCCTGTAGATAGACTACATCGTTTTGGTTGTGGCTATGTCTGAGAGAAAGGAATCCATGAAATGTGAAAGATGTAGGGCCTACATTGAATTTGACATTGACATTTTGTGTCAAAGTGATGAAAAATAATCCAGTTTAACCCACATATACTGCTGTTGAGTTCACAATGTGAAGAGTTTTGGGTCCTAGCCAATTTTATTAGGATATATTATAACATAATTTGATTACATTTTGTGAAAACAATCGAGGTTCAGTTAGGTTGTGTACCTTTGACACCTCTGTTAACAAGAGGATGGTGTAATGCTATTGAGAGGAATTAGATAATCAACAAAAGCACTACAAACAAATAGCTGTTGTTGCTTCTGTCCTTTTTAAAACATAAAACTGGTCTAAAACAAAATGTAAGCCTTAATGTAATGTGTCCATGCAAACCGCTGTGCAGCTTGTCTGTGACTAAGCAATTGACCTTTCCCAAGCCCCGCCCCTTTTTGCTTGTCCTCCAATAACAGTTGAGCATTTTTTAGAATAGGAACCTTCGGTCAACTGTCTGTTTTGCTGTAATAGCTTTCTATGGTGTTTTGTCCTACCTAGTTACAGTAACTAGGTAGGACAAGTGAAATGGGCGGGGCTTGGGAAAGGTCAATTAAGATACAGCATGAGCTGATTGCACATTTTGACTGGTTGACAAGAACACAAGCCTGCACTAAGTATCCTTCCACCTGTCACAACTTCTCCGACACCATAGCACTTAGACGGGCAAATAGTGTGAGAGAAATGTTTACAGACTTGAAAGTCCTTGTGTCAACTTCTAAGCCTTGTTGATTCATTATCGCAGGATCATATTTTATAACTCAACAAAGTGTTAATCCCAAAATTGGTGCTCAGACAAAACAAACTGCCCTTGGGATGCTAATTCAGGGTTATCTCTGTATATGTGTATCACTGACCATGAATGATTACCTCGAGTTATAAGGAGAGACTGTATCTGCACCTGGACTGGTGTCTCAAGGTGGCTGCTATGCACAATGGCCCAGCCGGTCGCATTATTATGCCTCATACTTCTCTCACTCTAGGCTGTAGCCATTTATGGGCATCAGTTCTATTTTTTCTCTCCTCTGGGTGCCCTCTTGGGAAACAGTGTTTTGAATTCCCTCAGGGAGATGGCTTAGCCCACTCGCCGTCATGAGTTGTATAAACACTGCCGTTTTTTTCCATACAGACTAGAACAAACATCTGACCGTCAGTCTGACATTAGTGCTTGGCTTCCCGGCAGAGATATCCAGCAACTCCATCCACTTTGGGCAGAGGAGCAGTTGTCCTATCTCAGGTCTGTTATGTGCACACACAGTAAGCGTCCCATTCCAAGTTTAACTGGAGTGAACTCCATTGTTGCGCACCACACACCAGCAAATTAGAATGACGTACGGCCTTCCTGCATACATGCTGAATGCAAAATCATTCAATTGACTAGAATATGAAAAATGCATGGGTCAATATTTGACAGTGTATAAACCTTTTTTTTCCAGGCTATCTCTATCACATACTGTACATGCTCAGCCAATTCACTAGACATTCCTTTGCCATGTGTGATAATTTTAGCTTTCAGTGCTGGTCAATGAACTGATAGGGATTCATCAAAATGAAAATGTCCCTCACATCTGGGCCGGATATCCTTCACATCGGCAACAGCAGACACCGTTATAGATCCAAAAGCCTGGACATTGGTAATTTTTTTCTAAAACATTTTCATCTTTGTCCTACTGTATATTTGTCCTAATGAAGGTTTTGGAAAACCTGTCAATGTGAGAATTTGTTATTGTGTGTTGTCCTTAATTGCTCCTTGCTGAGTCTGGTCATTGAAGCAAGAATGTGCACTTAGAAATAGAAAACAATAGTAATAGGTTTGACCCTGCGGAGAATGTTTTTAACACTAATACTCCTAAAACGATTGCATACTGTAAGAACAATTTGCAGTTGTCTACCATTAGGCCATTCACACTGAATGAGTATTTCCAGACTGTGCACTTAGCTGTTGGCAACAGCGATTAAGCATAATGTGCTCTTGGATGAGCTAGTCTGACTGCTCAACAATGTTTTTAGTCGTGAACACACGCCATAGAAAACAAGGTTAGGCTACTTCGGATGGAAAAGATTTGCATATTTTTATTATTTTTAATTGATAGGCATAATGTTCCTGTTAGTCACACATACATTTTGTATTAATAGCAACTACAGTTCTGGTAAATCACATTAGTCATGTTTATAACCCTCGCTCATTAACATTTTATTTCACACCAAAAAAAAAAAAAAAGAAAGAAAGAAAGAAAAATACAAATCACATTTGAGAGTAGGCCTAGGCTAATCCTGTCAGTTCTGTTGAACATTGTTTACATTCTGAGACCAATTGGCAGATTTGAATTTATACTGAAGTGGCTGCAAAATGTATATATACAAAAGTAAGTCTCTATCAAATACATTAGTAGCTGGCTGTCCATGTGTGTGGAAGACCAAGATAAGATGCAATCGCTTTTAACAAGAATGTTGAAATATAGCCCACATGCATCAAGACAAGAAAGGGCGCCAAGTCCATGATGTTGGATTTGGCTGTACAAATTATATTAATCATTTTTATATTTACACCGCCTTACATTTACGACTGGGCGTTTACAAGAGAAATAACAACAGCTGTGTTTTTGATAATGTAACTAATATTTAACGTGGAGAAAATTTGACTTGTTTGCATAACTTCATCACCATCTAGTGGTACCTTTCAAAAGTGTTTCATGATTACGTCACTGTAAACCAGTCAGATACGTAACCTTTACCAACATGAGGTTAAATACGTTTAAAAAATGTAAGCCTATGTGTGGATTGTGACATTAAAGTAAACATATTTCTCCCGTTTTACTGTAAGTATCCCGACTCTCTTTCTTCCATTGCCTAGTTTTAGAAGGTTACAATCATAGGTTACAATCTAAACAAACAGCCTGCACAGTTTCTACTTGGTGTGTAACGCTGGATGTCAGTGTTCCTCTTCCCTGCAAGGTTGTAAACAATCGCGTACTGGCGCTCTACCTCCACCATCCTGCGCACTACAGTAGCGTAGAGCCCAGAGCGCACAGGGCTCCGCCCTCGCCTGGCTCTCACGCACCAGTTACGTATGACCGTACAAAATAGAAACTTCCAAGATGGCCGAGTCCGTGGAGTCCATGCATTTCGCAGCAAATAGCAAAACAATTTCCCCTAAACCAGTGGCACCAAAACGACCACCAGAAAGCCGACCACAGTCTTCCAGCGATATTTATTCACCACCATCCAAGAAGGTACGAATTGAGGAGAAGAGCTTGAAACACAAGAAACTAAATGGAGAGGTCTGCGCAGGGGAAAAACACAACGGGAAGCAGAGTTATGGAAGCCCAGCGAAATGGAGTTTCGGCCCGGCCAAGGCAAGCAACTCCGCCCCGTCAGCTCCCGCTCGGAAAATATTCAAGATCAGTAACTTCCTTGCCTCTCCGCAGAAAGTCAAAAAGGCAAAAGAGAAACGACACAAGGAAAAGGACCAGACCGTCCAAACGGAGAGTTTACCCATGGCTGTGGAGAAAGTGAGCCCTGCTAGTTGCCATACAAAGACGGAGAACGGTGACGTGAAAACGTTACAGAGAGGTAGGGAAATACAAACATAAATTGTAGCTGTCGTCGAATACATCGGGGGTTTCTTAATCCTGTAATCATATTTATAATTTAATATAAATGTCTGGTACGTGTTTGCAATATTCGATATTTTATGGGCCTAAATATTTATTAGGGCCTTATGATGATATGGGCTACACGTGGAGATGTTTGCTCATTATTAGTTTGACATGTAGTGACATTTTCACTCATCCTCATTTAACAACTTTAGATAATCGTGTTAAGGACAAAGAAAGATGTAAGAAGAAAGAAAAGGATACAGAGTGGAATATTAATACATTATTGCCAGTGAATGACGTTTCGAGAGAGAACGGTGAATTGAATTCATCTCAGAAAGGTAGGCATGCCAAACAACAACAACAACAGCTGGGACTAAGGTGTCGAATAAGCCACATGTTTTATGTAGTGCATGAGTTTTGTAGGCCTCAAGTGTGACATTTGTACATATTCACAACAAACATTAAATTGCTTATGTTTCCCCTCTATCCGCAGAGCCAAATGAGACGCTCAAACCTGTCTCAGAGGAACAGCTCTTGTTGAAGAAACTGAAGAAGAAGAAAAAAAAGAAGCACAAAGAGGGTGAGAGAGAGAAGGAAAGACACAGTCGGCCTAAAATGTACCATCGGTCGAGCCAGACGGTGTGCTCAGGGGTGTCCCTGGATCTGCCCGACTTCCTCAGCAAGATCAACGGGAAGAACAGCGGCAGCGGCCTCCTCCATGCCACAGCTCTGCGTCAGGACCACCAGGACCCTCTTCTCGCCAGCCCGTCCGTGATCAGAGAGCGGCTGTGCTACGGCTCCCCTCTGCAGGGAAGCCAGACCCCGGGCTGGTCGGGTCTGGAGTTTGAGCGTCTGATCCACGTGGAGCAGCAGGCCAATGGGGGCGCAGCGGTCGCTCACGCGTACAGCGAGGAGCTCTCTCGTCTGTCTCCGGCGGAGATGCAGCGCTTCGCCCAGGAGTTCGTCGCTCTCTCGTTCAGCGAGGACCAGGCGCAGGCGGCGCGCTATGTGATGGGGATCATCCACGGAGCAGCTTCCTACCTCCCAGACTTCCTGGACTACTTCTCCTACAAATTCCCCAATGCGCCTGTGAAGATGGAGGTGCTCGGGAAGAAGGACATAGAGACGACAACCATGGCCAACTTTTACACTCAGGTGAGTTGGTTTGTTTTGGCAAGTGGACTACGGTGGGGTCACACACTAACGACGCCACCTATATTTATGTTGGCGGGAACACATTGGTAATTAGTGTCTTTTGTTGAAACACAAAAGCTACAGTAGTCATTGTTGTTCTCAACAAGAGGACCATACATGTATTATGTCACAGATATCCCTCATAGCCTTAAACATGCATTGCACTGCTAAAGGCAGTCTCGGTCACGGTCGCCTTGAGAAATCCTGTCAGATAACTGAGTACACTTCCAGATGGAGTTGGGCTTTCACAGAGGCCTCCTAGATGTTTTATGTTTTTTTTTTTCTTTCCCATACTTTTGATGAAGATGGAAAGTTCTGGTTCTGTAGCTGGTCTACAGCTTTGTTGACTATGACTTTATTTCCCGGAAAGGGTATGAGAGCTCTTTGGCAACAAACTTCGCACAGCTGCCTTCTAAAACGGTTTTAAAACCACTTCTATTTCTTACTTGTCAATGTTGCAGAAAAGTGTGCACACTGACTGACTATTCTCTCAACAGTTATGGAAAATTGTCTTATTTTATTTTTTTATTGTTTAACGTTTCTGTAGGACTGCTGTTAAAGGCAAACTGGTAGCTTGTTCTTTATTTTAATATCAGTGTTATGTATTTCTTAAGTTAGAAATATGAATTATTGCGTTGCGTCTTTAATTATACTTTCTGCTATTGAGACTAGGGTTTTAGATTCTAAAACATGTGTCCTCTTATATTGGAAGGATCCCTATTGTTATATATTCTATTAGCCTATATTGTGGGTCTTTGGCTCGGGAACCAGTTTGATGGTTACATCCCAACAGATGTAGGTGTTTGTTTTTGTAGCTACAAATTGTGCTGAAGCCAATAGGGGTTTATTACGTGTTGTCTAAAATACATTTTCTGCACCTGATATCATGTGAAATGTAATATTTGTGTTTAGTATTTGTCTTTTAATTAAGATTCTCAAATAATGTAATTATGTATAATTTTCACACAGTGTAAATCCTGTATTTTGTTAATGAAACTTGACTATGGCTGAACTGTTTAGACCCCCTATTAAATATCTAGAAACATGAGTAGATATATCGGCAAGGAACTTGTGGCTGTCTGAGGTGCATGCCGTGTGTGTGTGTGTGTGTGTGTGTGTGTGTGTGTGTGTGTGTGTGTGTGTGTGTGTGTGTGTGTGTGTGTGTG
>JAODUE010000021.1:3441207-3503036 GCA_027564755.1 Amblyopsis hoosieri | reverse complement strand
TGTGTGTGTGTGTGTGTGTGTGTGTGTGTGTGTGTGTGTGTGTGTGTGTGTGTGTGTGTGTGTGTGTGTGTGTTGTCCAGGTGAAGCGGACGTATTCCCAGGGGACGTACCGTGCCGGGGCCATGCGTCAGGTCAGCCTGGTGGGAGCGGTGGATGAGGAGGTTGGGGACTACTTCCCTGAGTTCATCAGCATGCTGGAGGAGTCTCCCTTCCTGGAGGTCAGTGCCATAGCAAGCCGTTGTGGTGGTTGTTATCGTCGTGGCGTACGCTCGCTCCCGTCTTACAAACGCACGTGTCACTGTCGCCCCTGCCTGGCTGCAGCGGACCCTCCCGTGGGGCACCTTCTCCAGCCTGCGTCTGCAGAGCCCCACGGAGAGCGACGACGGGCCCATCATGTGGGTGCGACCGGGGGAACAGATGATCCCCATGGCAGACATGCCCAAGTCGCCCTTCAAGAGGAAAAGGTCAGTCGGCTCATTGAGCGCTTCGGCTCCATCACACCGCTGCAGGAGAACTTTATTTATTCATTTATTTTACGTGCACACGGTCACGTCCGCTTCCATGCATCTTGTCCTTGTGTGATTGTGTGTGTAGCAGGTCCACCAATGAGATAAAGAACCTGCAGTACCTACCCAGAGCCAGTGAGCCCAGGGAGATGCTGTTTGAGGACCGCACCAGAGCCCACGCTGACCACATCGGCCAGGGCTTTGAGAGGCAAACCACTGCTGCCGTCGGAGTGCTTAAGGCTGTGCGCTGTGGAGAGGGGTGAGCACACACTGACACCAGCCTTCATTTTTACACACTCACACACACATCACTGTGCACGTTCCTAGTTTTGCTATCATCTGTATTTATTTTTATAAATGTGTTGCTATGTCAGGACTTTTCACTGCTTACTTGCAACCCATGTGTCTTTAAAAAAAAAATATATACATTTATATTTATTATATTGCATACTATCTATTATATCTTGATTTTATTGATGCTGCTGGTCACTGATACCTGCCATCTTCTTCTTCTTCCAGCAGCGATGCTCCTGCGCGCATCACCAAAGACGTTGTGTGTTTCCACGCTGGAGATTTCCCTGAAGTAGTGATGAGGCTACAGTTGGACCTCCATGAGCCCCCCCTGTCACAGGTATGGTTTACTGTATGTCTATAGCCTGTTAAGTTTGGTGGTGGCAAACATCCTGATTTTGAATATTTTATTTCTTCCATGTCCCACTGACTTTCAGTTTTATACTATACATTATAGTGTAAAACTTATGGCTGGGTATCGCCACTGATTTACAGAATCGATTCCGATGCACAGGTGGTGATACGCCATTTCCACACGATATTGAGCTGATGTTGGGCCAAAAATGTTAAACATTGCTTTTTTAATAGTCAAGGTAGTTGATAATAGCAACATGGTATTTAGTTTATAAAACGGTTTCACTTTTAGTTTGGTCAAATGTAACGTCTGTATGCTGTTATTGCTATACTATATTATGTACAATAGGTATTTCATTTTCTCAATGAAAACAATTTGTTCCCATTGCTCATGTTTACATCAACAATGGCTGCAGGGGTGTGTACTCCTTTAACATCGTGCCTGTTCTCAGATGTCGTAACTATGACATAGATGGATATTTTCACAGCCAGTCGGGCACATTGACAGTTGCCTGTTGACAGTTAATACTGTAAGGGAATAAAAGGCCGTGTCTGTCATTCTTGCTAACTTCGAGCTCAAATCAAAACTGTATCGCCTCACACGTCGAAATGCATTGTGAAGCAAAGTGTAGTGCTACGGCATTGTTTATACGAGCGGTGTTCGCCACTTTGTTTATGTTCCTATTTACGTAGCAAGGGCTGTGTATTAGTATCAGATTATTTTTTCAACGCGCAGATAACAGTAAAATAGCGAAATGCGAGGAGATATTTGGTGAATGACAAAAAGTGCATTAGCTAGCTAACATTTAGCTTGCAATAGCTGACTATACATTTACTAGCTCAGCTCCTCTCACTTCTCTCCACAGTGTGTGCAGTGGATCGATGACGCCAAGCTGAATCAGCTGAGGAGGGAGGGAATACGCTACGCTCGCATCCAGCTGTACCACAACGACATCTACTTCATTCCCAGGGGAGTGGTGCACCAGTTCAAAACGGTGGCCGCCGTCTGCAGTCTGGCTTGGCACATCCGCCTCAAGCAGTACCATCAGCAGGAGAACCAGGGGAAGGACAGTGAGGACGAGGAAGAGCAGAAGTGTGTCACTCCACAGATGGCACTTAAAATCGAAGAGGAGGAGGAGGTGGAGGAGGAGCAGGAGGAGGAGGAGGAAGAGAACGAGGGGTTGGACCGGAGGAAGGAGTACGAGAGGAATGTTCTCGCAGAGATCCTGCCAAAGCTCGGAAACGGAGAGAGGCGGGAAGGGGAGGGTCTGTCCCCGCAAGGGCCGACGGCTGTTTGCAAGCAGGAGCAGCTGGTCACCGAGAACAGGATGGAAGCAACGCTCCCCCCACCCTGGATTAAACAGGAGAGGGATGAGCATGCACTGGCAGACCCGGTGCCCGAGCCCAAGACCGAGGGTGCTGCGGAGGACACACAGGCACCGGGGGATGTGGTCTGTCGGGCTCCGCAGCAGGGAAGGAGCGCGCCCGTAAAAGCGCCCGTGCCCGTGAAGACTTCACCGCCGGCGAGAAGGGAGAGCAGCGTGGAGGAGGAGAGGCTGCAGAAGACCGCCGCACCGCCGGGCCCGAAAAAAAAGAGTGAAGACTGTCTGGCGGCCATTTACGCAGCCCAACAAATCAAGAAGGAGAAGGAGAGGGGAAAGGAGGAGGAGAGGGGAAAGGAGAAGGAGAGGGAGCGAGAGGAGAAGGACCGGGGCAAGGAGAGGGAGAAAAAGGACCGAAGTAAAGACAAGGAGAGGGACAAGAGGGAGCGGGCGAAGGAGAGGGACAGAGAGAGAGCGAGGGCGGAGGGGGTGAGGAGGAGGAGAGAGGAGGAGGAGGAGGAGGAGGAGCAGCGAGGGAGGGAGAGCGGCAAAGCCCCCCGCGGCGTCCCGCCCGCCCAGAGGGAGGAGAAGGTGGCCAGAGAGCCAGTCAGGAGGGAGAAGGACTGCGACAAGGGGAGCGCACAGGCGCGGCCAGACAGGGAGGAGAGGGACAAAGATGGCGGCGCGCACAGGCTCAAGGTGATGCCGCACGGCAAGAAGGACAAGAGCAACCACCGGGAGGGCAAGGAGGGCGGCGGCTCACACCCGCAGGCCAAGCTGGCCAGAGAGGAGGGCAAGGAGGGCGGCGGCTCACACCCGCAGGCCAAGCTGGCCAGAGAGGAGGGCAAGGCGGGCGGCACTCCCAAGCACGCGCACGCTAAGAAGGACGGACGGCGGGACAAAGAGGTCAACAGGAAGCCGAACCCCGTGCCGGCCTCCGCGCCGCCGGAGCCCAAACTACCGAGAACACTCATCACCTTTGACCTTTTTAAGCCGATGGAGGCTCACCACACTCTTCCCTTTTCCTTCGCGGACAGCAGACCTAAGTCTCACCATCACAGCGACCCCCGGGGTGCTTCTTCTAAGTCCGGGTCGGACAGCCGGACACTTACGCCGTCCAAAGGACCAAAAATAAAGGACACGGCGCAGATGAAACCCGCCATGTCTATACAGGACACGCAGCTGCAGCCCTCTTTAAAATACCCCCCGCTCACACCGCATACGCAGAAAGACTTTTAATATTAATGTTTATGTGTGGTCTACTTTCTACTGGTAAACGTGTGCTGAGGCTATGCCAAAATATTTTGAAAATGCATCCTACCTTCTTTTTAAACCTATGCTGATCTTGAAAGAGCTGTGAAAAGCCAGAGGAAGATTTAAGCAGCTTCGCTTTACACCAACACGTCATTTTACTCGACGTGAACACAAGGAAGGGTGTGCTCTCAAAGTATTTTCCCAAAGCATACATGAGAACGTAAGCTAAGTAGCGATTGTACTGTAGGTAGGTTCTATACAATATCAGTTGTGACCTGTGTCGGTGCCTGTGCATTACTTAGCTTCGCTCTTAAAGCGACCTATTTTAGGTACTCTACTAACCAATCTGAAAACAACGCTCAGTGCTCCCTTACAACGTGCATTTAATTTTCATCGTTTAGTCTGTGGTGTCTAAATGAAATTCATTCTTTGCCATATTGCTTGACTTTTTAAAAAACTTTTTTTTAAGTTTGAGTTTTAATCGACAATTCACAATAGGAGCAAGTGATTGTTTTCATATTGGACCTCTGACTCACACAGGACTGTAAATAATACTGTACGGAAAGTGTACAATATAGATGTATTAGCACCAATGTGAGAAAATGTATACAGAAATTGCATATATTTTTTTGTAAGACGAGTTTTATTTTCCATAGAACTTATTTATATAATTTACTGTCTGTTTTTATTTGAAACCTATGTATGTATTTCCTTGTAAATACATTTTATTTCCTAAGATAAGACTTGGTAGTGTGATTTATACTCTGATCAGAACCTCTCAATAAATGGTTCAGAATATTACAGATGCATTTATTGTCATGTTTTTAGCACATACATCACTTTGTGCAGTTGGCACAAATCATGTATGTAATTTATGGTACTTACAAGTTATAAATACACAACCATTTGATAGTGGGAGTAGGTCAGCTACGTTTGCATTTGGTAGTAAAATCACTGAATCTGGTATAGTTAACCATGCATACTTTCCACTACATAAATATCCAGTGTTCTGTTGTAAGAAACGGCTGCTGGGGGATGATATAAGATTGATCTTAAATTGGGATAAACCCAACCATTATTTCATGGGATTGCCATTATTCGTTGATTGAATTTCCTGAGTGATTGGCGCAAGCTGTCTAGCTCACTAGCTTACAGTCCTATTTATTTCCTGATTTATTTGCAGTCACTCATCACCACAGATGAAGGTTTGCTTGCCCATTGTATCCCTTACAAACATTTTAAATCAGATGTGTGGAAATACTATCCATTGTCCTATAATGCAACACATTAAATGTAAAGTACAATGACTACAGTAGGTTTTAGTGTCACGTTTGAGTCTTAAGAATATTGATGATTATTAGAATGATATTGTGAATCACAATTACAGCCAGGATAACACATGAAATGTTTATATGATCGGTGTATCTGGATCACTAATGAGCAGGGCACTATGGAATGTGTCCAATAATGGTCTACTTGCTTTTGGTAACAGTGCTCTCTCATCTGTGCAAATTACTAGAAAGAGTAAAATATTATGTAAGTTATAGAATAGAAGAAAAAAAAATTGTGTCTGCTAAATTAAAAATTTCAGCATGAAGGTATAATGTAGCCTACCCTTCTCTAACATGTACATCCCCAAAAGCAACAATAATTTATATGTGTGGGATGATGTAACAGTATAATCCTCAAACGCAAAATACAACCCTGTTCCTCCTGCCAACACACACACAAACTGGCATCGGTTATTGTTTTGGTTAGAGATGTCAATGTATCTAAAATAAAATCCCATTTACTAAAGTTATTTCTGAGAAGTCACAGTCTCTTCTTCAATTTCGCAAGTCACTCTCTCCTATAGCGGAACACACTGAAGCCCAGCTCTATTAGCGCCCCGACCATCAGAGCCCACAGAGGCACACACACCACACTGAGCCAAATATTAATCAGTTTTTCCAAACGGAAGCACAGAGTCAGACAGAAGCCGAGCTTCAGCAGCAGGGCTACCAGGTACCACGCCCTCCGCCCGAGGTTCTTCTGGCCATCCCGCTGCTCGTAACCAGCTTTACAGCGACCCGCCATGTTCACAACCAGCATGAGGATGAGGATGAGGTCGAAAACCCATACGGGAAGAAAGATGAGGAACCAATTCCAGTGAATCTTTGAGTCCAACTTGAGGACCAACATTATCAAGAAAATGAGTGTGAAGATCCAAGACAGGAGGACTCTGTGTGCCAGTGACATTTTCATCACCAGCTGACTGGCAAAGCTCCAACAGCAACGCGTAAGAAGCACCAGCCTGGAAATGATAGAAACGTTATATAAACCGTGTTGAATATGACAAAGCTTAGTCTCACTGACGTAGACTTTTCCAGTTGTAATCACAGCCATACTGGGCATATTAATGTTAAGTCGATGTGCTTGATCTATTCCAGCCATATCACTTTTTACATACTTAAATTAAATCAATATCACTTCGAATTCTAACATTATTTTCAATAATGACAAATAATAATAGGATGAGAACATTTATAGTTCTGTAATTATTACGTTTCAGGGAAGCACATTTACTTAAACGACAGTGATACATTTTAAGTTATATCCATAATAACTTTGTACAACTAGCTAACATTGTCTTACCGTACTACCGTAAGAGTAAATAAAACAGATCACTCTTGATGGTTCTCATACCACGTTCAAGGGACGCGACGTAAATAACCAGTGGTCTATGTACTGCCAAACATTCAAGAAATGTCACGACTTCCACGAAGAACTGTATTTGTTTTAAAGAAACAAAGCAGCATGAACACAGCCGAAGTGTGACGTAACGCTGAACCCAACAAATAACTTCCGGTGTGTTATTTTCAAAATAAAATCATACCACCTTGTTTGTACCATATAACTATATGGGTTGTGCCTTTACACGTTGTATCCAGTTTGTACATGTACCCATATAACTATAAAAATAACACAGGTACCACACATATTCGTAATATCCGATAAATATTTTTGAAATACCATTTTCTTTGAAAATGTATCTACCGTATTGGTCCGAATATAAGACGGTGTTTTTTCCCTTTAAATGCGTCATAAAAAGTCACGTCGTCTTATATTCCGGGTCTAGACAAATGGCGCCAAATACATGACTTGTAAACTACTTTATGCACTCATCCACCGTTCCTCGCTACTAGCATACTTACAGATACATGAAATATGGAAAGACACAGTGATCATCCTGAACAAAGCGGCTCAAAAGTAGGTAAAGTTAACAAACAACTGAGGAGGAGTTACGATGCTAATTTTAAAATCATGGTGATTAATGCAGCAGAGTCATCAAACAACTCTCAAGCAGCCAAGAAATATGATGTCACCGAATGCAATGTTCGAAGATGGAGAGCGCAAAAAGACCGACTTAGAATTGCAAACAGTCAAAGAAAGTCTTACCGTGGTCCCAAAAGCGGCCGCTTCGAATATATTGACAGGAGAGTGTGTGACTACGTGACTGAAAAACGAAATGAAGGAATGCCCATTACTAGAGCGGACATTCAACTTAAGGCACTGGAAATCGCCAAAGAGCTAAATGTAAACACCGATTTCAAAGCTAGCCTCGGATGGTGTAGGAGAATGATGCAGCGCAATGGACTATCACTGTGCCGCAGGACAAGTCTTGCGCCACGTTTGCCCTCAGACTTCAAAGAGAAGCTCCTGTCTTTTCAGCGCTATGTGATTAAATTCAGGAAAAGTCACTCCTATCCCCTGGATCACATTGCCAATGCTGATCAAACGCCAGTGTGTGTTGACATACCAACATCTGTCACTACACACAAGAAAGGTAAGAAATCAGCTACTGGAAACGAGAAAAGCCGAATCACTGTCATGTTGGCGTGCCTTGCGGACGGATCCAAACTTCCCCCGTACGTGATTTTGAAACGCAAGACAGTGCCCAAAGAGGCAATGCCTGCTGGCATTATCGTCCGTGCCCAGGAAAAGGACTGGATGGACACGGAGTTGTTTGTGGACTGGCTCAAGTTTGTTTGGGGGAGACGCCGTGGGGCACTCAGAAAAAAGGGGAACATGCTGGTTTTGAATGCATTCCGTGGACACTTGACTGATCCAGTCAAAACTCTGGTGCGGGCGATGAACGTCGACTTAGTGATCATACCTGGAGGGATGACAAGCCAGTTACAGGTGTTGGATGTGGTTGTAAACAATCCATTTAAGGATAATCTGCGGAAGAGTTACACAGAGTGGCTCTTTTCTGGTAATCACGCACTAACACCGTCTGGAAAAATTCAGAAGCCTGCTGTAAAGCTACTATGTGAATGGATCCTCCAAGCATGGGATGCAATTTCCACAGAAAGCATCATCAACGGATTTAAGAGATGCTGCATATCAAATGCATTGGATGGCAGCGAGGATGACGTTCTGTGGGAGGGGGCAGTGGAACCAGAGCATGAGAGTGATGATAGCGAGAGTCAGCACAGCGAGGCAGAGGACTTCTGTGCGGAATAAATAGCACTACTGGTATTGATTTTATATGCAATAAATGGTAGCTTGTTCTTTTTTTTTGGGGGGGGGAGGTCTGATGTGTTTCAAGAGAGTTTCAAAAGTCAACGTTTAGTTAAACGTTTTATGTTATAGCCTATGATCAAGTTATTGGACTTTCGATAGGCTACATGGTTATTTTCTCACTGAGATGGATATTATATTTTGTGTTTTACGGTAAATATGGTACCAATAAACTGTTTATTTTTATAGTATTAAATACACAAGTCTAATGTAATGTAAATATATTAAATACATTGAAACAGGATTTAAAATGTGTTAAACAACGGTACAGCCTACCAAGTTGTATTCAATGTATTTTCAGTATAATTATTTTTTACAAATAAATGATTCTCTTTATTCAAACATTTGGTCTTCAAAAAGTGATTTTCCAAAATTGATTACTGAAAAGGTCGTCTTATATTCAGGATCGTCTTATATTCGAACCAATATGGTAATTACCCCCTAGTTATATAATATATTTTAGTCATTAGTCAACATTGTATTTTTTTTAATCACATATACAGTAGACTGGTTGATTAAGAAAGTGAGAATCGTCTTGAATTGGGTGTTATTCAAATGTATTTATTTAAAATGTAATGTTCTTGTATAACAAATGAATAGAAATTATAACCTTGAATAAATCCTCATAGATTGTCAAAAAAGTAAAGTACAAAACGTCTCCGAGGTAAAACATTATTGAAAAACCATCTGTTAAAAAGCCCTTATCAAAATCTTAATTTAAGTTAAAAGCTCACTTCACAATATCTAGCTGTCCTAAAAAATGACAACACACTTTTTTGGTAAGTGGTGTCACAAAGTACAGTGCACAAGACAACATTCAGTGAAAACCATCACTTCCTTTTCAAATGTAAACAACAGTCACTTTCCCGCAAACTCCCATTAAAGTATAATACATACCAACAGGTGAAATAGATCACATTCTTCACGCTCTGTGACTTTAGAGCAATATAATAAAAAATTAAAACAATTTACCAGTCCACATTTAAGACAAAGTACTCAGCGACCGGTAAATTGTGTTACTGATAAACAACGATAAACAACACTGAAAAACACAATCTCCAAGAAAATATGTGATGTGTGTACACACAAATGCAGTTCAAGTGATCAAACGTTGTACCTCACATTGACTCTGTTGTCAGCAGTCTTAGAACACACTAGAATGCTGCATAAATTGTACTATGAAATACGTATGAAAGATAATGTAATCATTATCTGAAAATATGAATATCCAGACACAAGGACTTGTGGATGTACCACTGTTCCATAAAACAATCTAAACAGTGCTCTGCCTGCTCTCCCGAGCGTATCCCATAGCCTCTGAGGAGTGGGGTGGAAAATCAATAAATATGCCATCTGAATCAGAATCTGCAGATTCCAGTACTTGTCCGATTATGGTTTCGGGGCTAGATGATCCACTCACAGGTGGGGAGGACGTGCCCTTACTAAGATCTGTAAATGTTGTGGTAGCCTCAGTTCCATGGAGGGTTCCTGTTGAATGCAGGGGAAGGATGTTGGGAGAGGGAAGAGGCAGTTCCAGGGTACTTGCTCCTCCTTGTACCATCCCTGTGTAAGAAGGCATTCAGTTAGTTGCATTGCTCTGACTGAACCAACAGTGAAATATATGAATGTCAGTAGTAGAGTATACAATATGTCTTATTGTTGTGTATGCTGTCTTTGTTGTCTATTGAGTAAGAAAAATATGTTCCCTTCTGTGTTATTACATCTAATTATAAATGTGACCACTTTGACAATTATATTCATCTGAATTCCTCAGGAAACAGTACCATTGAACTGAGAGCCCAAGCAGAGCCTGCTGGTCGAAGAACTGGACAGCTCAGCTCCAGAGGACAACTCGGCGAAGGCCATTCCTTGTTCCTCCAAGCAAGATATGATCTCACAAGCAGAGTGTCGTCGAATGCCTCCGCTGCTAACTGAAGTTGCATCCGGGTCGTATTCAGCCACAGGAGTCAGCAGAAGAGGGATATTGTAACTTTTAGATCGCACCACTGGGTTTTTCGAAGGCTGATCCACAGGCTTGGGCCAACACCACTGTAAACGTTTTTCTGTAGAACAGGAAGCAAAGTTGGTAGATGGTATGTGCATCATCGGGTCCAAGATGGCAGAAGAACATTATCTCTGTTGCTTGATTAATACAAATTTACACCCAGCACCAGTTCTGGACTTTCTGCTGCCCTAGGCAAGATGAAAAATGCCGCTTTGGGAATATTGACAGTGAAGCTTTATCCTATGTCAATGACCCAGCCTATAGTCAGCTATTGCAAGCTAATTGTAACCCGATGCACTTTTTTGACACAAATTCAGCACTCTGTGAGTGTTAAATAAATTATCTAGTATTTCTACATAGCCCTGGCTGATAATAGGAACATAAGAAATGTGGCGAACACCGCTCACAACAACAACAGCACAACAACACAGCTAGTTATTGCCTTCGCAATGCATTTCAACGTGTGGAGCGGTGCTGTGGAGAGATATTGTCTTGATTTTAGCTCAAAGTTATTAAGCCTTCTCGAGAATAACTGATCCTGCTGTGCCTTTAACATATACGTTTTATTAACACATTTATGTTGATCAGTAGCATTCAGCCAATTGTCAAAATGCTTGCCTAATGGGAGGGCCGGTGTTCTAACGATTTATGCTGCCTTGTTGAAAATTGCTACATTACGTGTCCAGTGCATGGTTCAGTGTTCCCATTTCCATTTCCATAAAGTTATAACTCACAGTATAATGTGATCAAAAAAGCTTCTTAATGTTGCATACATTGCACATGTAGCTATTTGCCTACATGTCTTTTGGAAATTGGCATGGGGAAATAACAAATATTCCCAAACAATCTCATCGTTGTTGTTAATGTTGGCAATTGGTTACTTATTACATATACAAATGTTAAATTACAACCTGGCAAATAACATTAACCAAATAATGTTCTACAAGTGAAATGACAAGAAGGCTTATACATTATTAAAAATATGCAATAACGCTAGAAATCCAGATTACGGTAGCACAAATCTATGGGTGTCTCAAGCATGACGAAAATGCCGCAATAACGGCTGTGCGCATGCATGCACAGTATGTCGAGGAAGCACAATTCGATGGGTAGAATACATCGTCATAACACCGGCCCCTGTGTACCCCTGATTCTCTCTCTTCACCATCACTTACCCAGCACGCAGCACTGCGCCTCACTTCCATCTTCAGAATAAAGTCCGTGGGTGCCCAGGTAGGGGGACACCACTCTTTGAACAAGAGACTCCAGTCTAAGATAGTCCTCATTTGCACCACGTGGCTCA
Organism: Amblyopsis hoosieri; assembly: GCA_027564755.1. NCBI lineage: Eukaryota > Metazoa > Chordata > Actinopteri > Percopsiformes > Amblyopsidae > Amblyopsis > Amblyopsis hoosieri. The sequence continues at coordinate 3,491,438 of JAODUE010000021.1, read as the reverse complement.
TAGACCCCCTGTACCGAGGGGCAGACAGGGAATCCCGGTATATGAGTGTGTACCGGTGTTAAAGAGCAAGTGAGATCAAAACAGCCATCAGCCGTCAGTCCTCATTGAATTGTAGTGGCCCTATACCTGCAAAATGAGCAGCATCTGTGTAACAGAAGGGGGTATGCGAGCGCGCGGTCGATGTAGGGCATCTTCCAGCTTCACACTGAGGACTATGGTGTTGCGGAAGTGAAGCAGGGCTAGCTGTCTCACAGAAGGCTCCTTACCCTGGCAAGTGAACCGCAATGACAATCAGTATCACTAGCACTAGTTGTCAACAGACGGTTACTACAGTATAAGGGTGCAGGTTATACCAAAGTCATTATAGGCTAACCCTCTATATAATGTCTATGGTTATACCCTACCTGGACAGGATGGAAGATGGCCTGCAGCATTGAGAGGACATCACAGAAGAAGAAGTCCCAGGTCTCTGCCAGAGAGTCTAGTAACTTCTGACCTGTATCAACATTTGATCAGCAATGCAGAATAAGCACAGAGGCGGTTGCAATGACTGAAGCCTTTCTACATTTTGAGCCAGTCATACAGTACCTTCATAGAATCTTATTTTGTCTCGAAGAATCACCATGCCTTTTGTCAGAAGTTGGTTCTGTAAGGTCCAGTGAATGGATGACAGTCAGCAATATCACTTGCTGGATATTACATTTCCCTGCACTTTGTGTCGGGATATACAGTACTAAGCTTGAGGGTAGACATATACTGTAGAATAATTGCTCTTTTGTAGTGGGAGCAGCAAACTTCCTAAAATAATGTTTGCTTTTATTTTTATCACAATAATGTCTGTCCAGCGTTGTCGCTTAGATGTTATTTAAAGAGATAGAGGCGACCCCCTTTAAACCATGTTTCTCCTACACATAACATAAATTACACACTGCATTTCCACTTAGGTAAATTACATAATTTGCAGTTTATACTTGTGGGAATTGTCAACATTTTGTATTAATAATATATCCTCACAAAAAGTGGGTCAAATTATTGCTCTCAAAACACCATTATTTCACTTTCTAGTAAATCAAAGCTTTCTCTTTGACAATTACCATTATTCTGTTTTATACAATATTAAAGTTCTGATTTACCTGAAGGTACTCTGTGAAAAAGGATCCCAGCTCCGTCTTCAATAGATGCCTGAGCAATCAAAGATAAGACATTTCATTTATACTCTTAAATGCCTCACACATTACCCATCAGATGGTCATTGTGGATCACTTCTTTACTTAAGGAGTCACTTAACGATAAACTAATTGTTTCTCATTTGTAGGTCTCTGCTTTCTGGTGTTTTTGTTTTTTTTCTGTGGTTTATCTGATTTGAAATAGGGTTTTATGATAGAGGAGCTGTGTCCAATGTCTGGTTAGAGAGATAAAGTGATATCTGGCATGCCCATATGACTGTCCATTCGCAGAAGCATTAACCCACAATCAAACCCATTCAGATGGAAACAGACATCAAGTCACATCTGCATACAGAGGTCATGTTTATGCTACTTTAAGCAATATGGCAAGTGTATAAAAAAAGAGAATCTGTTATATTTTCTAATGAATCTCTGTGTGTGTATGTTAGTGGGTGGCTGTATCCCAGGGGAGGGGGCACCATGGGAGGGGCACCATGCCTGCTCCCTCGTTATATGGTTTCTAATGCTGGCACCACAACCAAATGCTGTTTTGCCCAAAAAAACAATTCCACATTGATGTCCCATAGAGAGCACACACCTCTAAAACGACGATATTCGATGACATTCTTTGGACGTGACACAAGTTAAAAACCACATATTTTACCGGTATATTAGACTCAATGAGATGAACACAATGTGCTACAAAGTCTGAATGAAATCGGGAGAGATGAAAGTAAAAAATTTAAGTAGAAACAAATTTATATAGCACATCTCACAGATAAAAACCACAAAGTGCTTCACAACTATAGGGGAATACACAGCAATAGTAAATACATGACCCAAATAAATAACCAAACAAACAAACAAACAAACAAATACACGTCAGACCGGCCTAACCACCCTACAGTCTAACTAAAAGACTCTTTGAATAAAAGAGTTTTCAACTATGTTTTAAAAGATTCCACGTGTAAGAAAGGGGGCAATGCATTCCACAGCCTAGGTGACTGCTTGAAAAGAACGGTCCCCTCTAGTTTTAAAGTGTGTATGGGGAACAATTAGAAATCTATGAATATGTATGAATGTGTAGAGGCGTTGTATTGGCTGGCTTACCGGACACCTTCGTTGAGGGTGTAGAGTTCGTTATCTGCCATGCCTTTCTTCTGGAAGACTGCTATGACAGCATTGTGGATGCTGCCAAGCCACAGGTGCAACAACACGGCCGACATGAGACACATTTGCATTCACAGACCTCACACATATTGTCACCTGGCCTGCTTGCGTACAGTACCTGTTCCAGGTAGCATTGGCTCCTGCTCCTGCTCTTTTCTGCTTGTCTCCCCTCTCTTCGGGCGAACCCTTGTCACCCTTCCCCAGATCACTAAGGCTGGGGGAGCTCATTAACTTCAACCTGTGCAGAGTTCTCATGGCAGAGAGGGCAGCAGAGAGAGAGAGAGAGAGAGAGAGAGAGAGAGAGAGGGCAGCAGAGAGAGAGAGAGAGAGAGAGAGAGAGAGAGAGTGCACTAAGTACCTGACAGAATAAGGAGGTCAGTGCCAGTCTGCCACATATACAATGAAACACAAGAAGATAGCTTAAGGGGAGAAGAGAAAAGAAGCTCGGAATGTCTGCGTGTGCGTGTGTCTGCGTGTGCGTGTGCGTGTGTGTGTGCGTGTGCGTGCGCGTCCGTGTGTGCGCGTGTAGGAAAAGAGAGGAAGGCACAGCTGTGAAGGGAACAGGCAGATCACGGCGAGAAAGCCGGTGACAGAAAAGGAGAGAAGTAGGACAGAATGAAGCTCGACACCAGAGAGCGGCTAAAAAGAGTCAAGACAACGGTGGGCGGAGCCAAGCCCAGAGGTGGGCCATGGTGTCACTGTTCTAAAACAATAGCACATGCATTGATGCTGCATGCCCCCGCTCTCCTGCGATACAATGCCGGCATTGACAGGAACAAAGCATGCGAGACACAGACGCAGGCGGACATTGCGGGGCAGGCCGGCTGTTGTGCTTGTCACTATACAGTCTGATGAGGAGGAAGCACTAGGGGTATTTGACAGCAAAAACAGGGACAGGAAACGGTGACAATACAGACTGTTTTCCGGCTTTTCCATGTGAGAGAGGAGTACAATGTCCATTTGGCTTGTCTCATTTATGTCCGGTGCAAGTGTGTGTGTGCGTGTGCGTGTGAGTGTGTGTCTGTGTGTGTGTTTCCGCTAAATCGGTTATTGCTGTTTGCTTATACCACATTTGTAAACAAAATGACATTTTCTGTTGCTTAAATCGATAACTGCTTCTAGCTGGGGTTGCTGTTAGACTTATGTGAGACAAAACTAGAGATGATGTATTCCAAACCCACAATGTCAAGAAAGTCTTCCGACATCAAGGCGATAAAAAATAGACCCTTTCAACACCAACACACAAAGACAAAAAAAATGTAAGGACCTGTATAGACATTGGTGTATTACATCTACAAATAAACATACGCACACACACACACACACACACACACACACACACACACACATGTCAATATTCATTTAATATTCTATAATGGGAATGTTCTGCTATTGAAGTACATCTTCTTGTTTGCTTGATTTTACATGTTAATCCCCTGATGCTTAGTCCATTTACCTCCTGATTGGATGATCGCTGCTGTCCATGTCTGGGCTTGGGGGAGGGGCTGTAAAGGTTGTGAAGTTAAGTGACAGAGGGCGGGGGGAAGAGCGAGAGCCATGCTTCCTCCGAAGTCCATCAAGCATCTGTTAACACATGGACATGGTGTGTGGAGACCAACATACTGGTAAATAGGTCAAATAATAAAGAATAGCATATACCATTAATGGCTTCTGAGCTAACCCAAGAATGTCGTTTTGTATAATAACCTATGACATTGTAGTATAGCCTGTGTTATCACTGATGTCCTATAACCTCACAAAAGTAGGCCTATAATATAAAAGAGACTGCAAGAGTGAAAATATGTGTCTACAAATGAATGTCCCCAGAGCGGTTGAAATCAGGTTATGTATACTGAATACCCTTCCCTCTTATCTAATATATATATCGTTCATATTATCTTTCATCATGTTTCTGACTATTTCAACACATGCGTTTTGCAATAATCCAGTCCCCAACCACAGCGTCTTCCTTCCTGAGAGCTATTGAAATGTTTTAAATTCATCCAAACTGTTTAAGTCTCCAACCAATGATTATCATGGTAAAATATGGAAACGTTTTATTTGGGTGTCTCCCCCATAGACATTAAAAGGGCACCATCAGCTGGGCATAGAGTAGAACAGCAGTCTGGGATGTGTCAACCGAATCAACAAAGAAGGCATTTACGGGCACTTTTCAAGCGATTGGCAATGCCAAACAAACATATTTTATTATACAGTCGACGATCTATTTGATGTAGGCTATCTCTATAGTAGACTCTCGAACACGGGCTTCACATACAGTGGAAGAGACTAAAATAACAGCATGCGTGTCTGTTTGTCTGTCTGACAGTGGTAGAGTAGGCTACACGCTGTCTGGGCGAAATGCCACGCCAGTCTGGGCATTCTGCTTTTGTTTCTTTTCTGGCATTATACAAAATGATCCACGGTCAAATTGATAGGCCTACCCGTAAATCAAAGCTCTTTTTTAATTTATTCTAAATGCGTTAGGCCTATTCTATGTAGACCACTTATATCCAGTCCCATTTGTTTTCCATCAGATCATGGGTTCCACTGAAAAGCAGTCCACGTTTAATCAACAGCAGTCGGTTAACATACGGAGCATCGTGCCTATGACACATATGTGTTTGAGTCTACATAATAATACAAAGTAGAATGTAGACCAAACGAGGAGGATATTAACCTCGTCGTATGTGAAAACATACTTTTTTACAGGCTACACGATGCTATTTGATCAAGTCAGAAAATACCTTCTTAATTATAATGGTTACAAAGTTGCAGTCATCGCACCGCCCATTGCATAGCGCAGTCTACTTACCGTTTCTATGCAGTCGAGCTGTTTTTGGAAGAATTATATGCTCATCTATTAATGATACAGATATAGCCTCTTTGCTTTGGGGAACCAGCAGACCTCTATATCGTATTTCCTCTATAGGCCACTCGTCAGACCAAAGGCGCATCAGGGAGCAGTTATAGGATGAGGATATCCTCCTATGGTAGTCATTCATGAGCCACGCACCGCATGCTCGTCCCCATATTGTTTTGACGAGAGGCAATTTCTGGCAAACCTGTGTAGACCTATGGCGTAGACCTGCGTGTGCTTGCGACTGCGAGCGCGCGTGCACACGGCCTGTAGTATCTTGCCAAGAGAGATATGGAGGAAAAACACAAGCGCTGATATCGTCTGGGGAAAAACGATATAGGACGAACATGTTGTGACACCCGCCTCCTAATTCATTGAGTCAATGTCACCTCCTTGAGAGACATTTATTACAGTGCCATTATAATCATTTAAATACAAGTATAACGTATAGAGTAAAATTGGTCCAAAACCATGTCGCAGACACTTTCATAATTGTGCAAAAACAGGTTCTAATTTAACAAGGGAGGCCCATGCTGTAGATAGTTGACAAAAAATGTATGTCCAAATTAAAGCTTCCACAAAAAATGTAATGTTGTAATATTGCGATGCTTTATCGGATATATAGACAACAATTACAATTGATAACATGCACAAATAACAGTCATTAATACCGTTTTAAAAAAAGTTAATTAGCAAACTGACCCAAATTCAGCGGATGACGTTTAAACTTTAATATGTTGATTTTTTTTTTTACATGTTGCAATTTCGACATAGTGAACAGCTCAGATAGCCTATAAGAAAGCGAAGCCTTTTGTTCATGAGGTGCGAAATAGCCTAAAGGGCTACACAACACTATTTTAAAAAACAAAAATTTAATGACATACATCCAAATGCAGAATTTAACAAATGTATATCGATATGAATTACTATATTCTATGTCTATATGAATATAAATGCTATACATCCTTAAATTAGTCGTTTATATAAGGGCATCTTATTTGGCCCTGTCTGACAACGTGGCTCCATATTACTTAAGGGTTAGCTCGATTTATAATACTCCTCATTAGATAGGCAGAGGCGTTAGGCTCTATACGTGCATTCATATATTTTGAAAAGCAAAAATGTGCAGAAAAGCGAAAATGTGGCCATATACGCCATTTACTTCGACGGATATTCGTAGAAAACTATAAAATACTAAAACAGCGTGATATGATTAAGTATGCCTACAGCATTGCCAATATGGAAAAGAAGCGCACGCTCTGCGAAGAGCGGAATTGAAGACACGTAAGCTCCACCCTTATCCTGTGTGCCAGTTCCATACAAACAAACGCGGGAAGTCTACCAAGTGCTGAGAGAGAGCTTCATTTTTAGGACTATAACAACTAAAACACCTTCAAAACGACTCAGCGGTAAAGTTTATTACATTATGGTTAAATCTTTGCAGGAGTGTTTGCTGCTGACACACACTGTGGGAGTTCTAGTATTGTATAATGCGTATTAAAGTAACTAAAGTTATACACCCTTAATGTGTGATATCATCAAGGATTTCTTAGATACAAACAGCATCCATGCTTTTATGAGGTCACTAGCTAACCGTGGTTGGTAACATTAACGCCGTTTTCAGCCAGGTTATCGTTTTCACTTCACTTGGGTGATTATCACAACGTACACGTAGTTGTAAACAAAACATTAACGATTTGGTGGGAACGACGGCTTTCAACAATGTAACATCTTAACCTGACGTCAATGTGTACTTCGTTTACTTTAGGAAGAGAACACAGTACGGTAATAATGCATCATGACTCAGAGGAGGTGCGAGGTCCTCGGCCATCCAGGTGTTTTGGACAAGTGGGTATATTTGTAATTTACAACTTCTGTTACTGTAGTCTTACATTTCCTTAACAGAATTCTTGGAAAAAGTTAGATATATTTTTTGCAACCTTTGTAGACAACATCATGAGCACGCCTTATTAAATATAAAATATTGTTGGCCAGGTGACAAGGAGGTAGCCTGCTGCTTTATTCATTATTAGTATAGTTTTCTTTTGATTATTGAACCAATGGGGTATAGATTCAGCGTAGTCGAGTTTTTGTTCTGTAGGAGAAATAGCTGACCTCTCCATTGGTATTCTGTTAAAGTTTAATTACACAGCTGAAGAGTACCAAGCTGTGCAGAATGCTCTGCGTCAGAAGCTGGGACCAGAGTTCATCAGTTCCAGAATGGCTGGAGGGGGACAGAAGGTAAGTCTTGCCCCACTTTTAAGTTTCTATCTCTCATGAAAATGATAGGCACAATTGGACATAAATAGTGTGCTTCTATTACCGTTATAGGTGTGCTATATTGAAGGGCATCGTGTTATTACTTTAGCTAATGAGATGTTTGGATATAATGGCTGGTCCCACTCAATCACCCAGCAGAATGTCGGTAAGCACCACTGATCATCACTTCACCGCTGATCGTCATTTGTGACACGTGACATTGAGACCGGTATGATAATATGAACTGTGTTTGGCCCCTATAGACTTTGTAGACCTCATCAATGGGAAGTTCTATGTTGGCGTCAGTGCATTTGTCAGAGTGCAGCTGAAGGTCAGTTAGACACCTATGACTAAATATGTAAAACAACAGAGGTGTTGCTTATATATATATATTTTAATATATAATAATATAATAATAATATATATTGTGTGTGTATTTTTTTAAATGTATTTATTTTATTTTATTCTGTGTGGAAGCTTTAATTTGGACATAGAGAGAAATGCTTACTTTTAGTGTTGATTCCTCTTTATTTTTCTGTATTTGAGGGCCAGCCCACTTCATGGGGTACTATTGTAAACCTTGTTAAACGCAACTGATATGAGTGTTACATTTGATTGCAGCAGTTTGTTTTTGCAACCTAAAAATATGTATAATCTGAAAGTCACTGAACAAATTCGCGTTGTCCTCCTAGGATGGGTCATTTCATGAGGATGTGGGCTATGGTGTCAGTGAGGGTCTGAAGTCTAAAGCTTTGTCACTGGAAAAAGCCCGGAAGGAGGCTGTCACCGATGGAATGAAGAGAGCACTCAAGTACATGCTCATTGTTCATATAATGGAATCCTTCGTGTAACACATTCTTAAGTCATGCAGAATGACAATAACTTCTGCTATGGTTAATAAGTATGTGTGTGTGAACACTGTATATATTTAAAACATTTTTATTGAAAGAAACAAGCCTGTAATGCTGAAGTTTAAACTTTGTCTTTTCTAGATGTTTTGGCAATGCCCTTGGCAACTGCATAATGAATAAGGAGTACCTCATGGCTATTAACAAGATCCCTAAACAGGTCAGACATGCATTTGGCTTTTATATCTTTGTTTATTGTAGAATCAGCTGCGCAATAAAGGTCCCTCCCTCTGTCTTTACCACTCTATCATACAGCCTGCACCCCCCCTGGACCCAGCACAGACCAAGCGCTCTGACAATGAGCCCCTGGTGGAAAAAGCGCGTTTCTCAAGCCTCAATCGCAATGAAAAATCAATTTCTGCAATGGGTTCTATCAGACACCCATTAGAGTCTAAAGTCCTCATCCAGAGCCATTCAGAATGCCAGGGCAATGGAACAGGAGCATCAACCCCTCTTTTACAAACCCCCAGTGCTCAACCAGAAGCTGCACCTGTCCTCTCAATAGCAGCGAAAGACATAAACAATGAGAATGTTGGGCTCAGGTAAGCAGGGCTGCCTGCCTTTCAGTGGTCCATCCATGGAGCTAGTACGTTTCTGGCGCTGGTGTGTTCCTCACCGCTGTCACTCCGACTCTCATCTTCTGTCACGTTTCGTCTTTCTGCTCTGGATCTGCACAGACCTCTGATACACTCTGACCTGGAGGTGGGCCAGTCTGAAGGACACACAGACTTAAAACAGCTGAGGAAGCTCAGGCAACAGGAGCTCCAAAAGAGGTTCTGGGAAGAAATGGAAGCTAAGAAGCTAGAGCAGGGACTATGTCAATTAAAAACTGAACCACCGGAGACAGCCACTGGACAGAACCCCAATGGAGGTAATGTTTATTTTAAAACATTTATATATATATAAACACCCAATTTCTTTCTTTATGAAACTGAAAGGAGCCTCTAATCATAAAAGCTTTCATTCATGCTTGAACTTGTGATATGAACAGGTTAACGTTGTCTGGTGTTATAACTGTCAGTTTAGATTCAGAAAATAATCTTATTCTCAGTACATTTATTCAGACATTTATTTTGCTTTAAAATGTGAGGAAATACATTTTCACGTAGCATAAGTGAATTGACCGTATCAATTTATTTCACATAACAAATGGCATCACTGCATCATGATGGTTGGTTTTTTTAAATCAATATAATCTATTTAACCAATTAGGCTTAGTTTATACATTCTATGTGAAAGCATGCTTATAGTGCTTTATGCAAATTAAATAATATAGGCCTAATTCAATGTATTTGTATATTTAGGGTATAATATACGGTAGGCTATTATTTAGTATATTATTGGAAAATCACAAAATTATTAACTAATTACACTAATTGCTTAATTGGGGGGCGGGTGCCAAATAATTTTAGGGTGAAAAGCCTGGAACAGTGCCCTTTAAACTGTCCCCACTGTATCAATCCATGCTCAAATGTCACTTTGTATCTCTTTCTAGGCTATGTATGTCCTCCGAAGGCAGAGGAACTGGCACCTAGACGCAGCGCTCCTAGTGGACACAAAGACACACTCAACAAGGATGACTATTTAGCAGGTACTCTTGATCACCACCAGAGGGCTCAACATACTTGATTGACCCTGTTACCAGAAGCCACACTTTATTTTCACCTCATTTTCTTCTGCAGATGATCCTGAGCTATGGGACTTCACACTAGATGGGATTGAGTTGGATGTCCCAGGAGAAATCCATCCCCCGAGAGGCCCTAGTACACCTGGGAATCACCGCATGCAGACGCGTAGCAAAACTCCTCAGAGGAGCCTACCGACCTGCAGCCTGGTACAGGCAGGAACCACCTCTCAGTACAGAGCCCAGTGGCCGAACCAGCATCATGCCAGGCCAGGTGGGAGCCATGTTTCTAACTGGGCTGGTGTGCAGAGGTCTGTCTATTATGCTCTAATTTTTAGTTACTCTTACAGGAGAACTTCACAGCCCATACCGACATGGGCAGTACATGAAGAAACGTAAGCTGGAAACCTGAAGTCCTATGGTGTTCCCTGCAAAATCTTAATGTCCTTTGTCCATTTGTCTTAGTTTTTCCATTTTACATTGACCCCCTATTTATTTTTATTTGAACATACATGAGTTTGTTTTAATGTTGCTGCTACATGCCAAATCGGTAATAAAAAAATTACTTTTGTATAAAGATTACTTTAATAAAACTAACTTTCACAGATGTGGGAGATTCTTCCATGTTTTGAAGGTGTGCTTCTGTGATCATTCTCTAGCAGCCAATTCCATTTTGCCAAAAGGTATTGTGGGAAAATAAAAATCCACAATTTGATCTTTAAATTTTTATTTTACATTTTTTACAGTGGAAAAACATACACAAAACATGAGAAGTCACAGAAATCGTAATAACTCAGCCTGTCTCATTGACAGTATAGTGAAATAATGAGTTACTGATAAGAGCTTAGCTTATGGATATTTACTCCGCTGCAAGCTTATGCTGTACAGTGGTAGGTTGTGAGTTGTTTCTAAGATTAAAACCCATAAGCTAGCATGCAGAATTCATATGCTGATACAGTGGAAGGTTGAAATAGGTATGCCTGTCAGTTCTGATAAGGTAGTCAAATCATCAGCACATTGCGGGGACAAAAAGCAAAACCAGGGTCTCTATTGCAGTATTAAAAATGTTTGTCAGTAACAACTCTCATCAGCATGCAAGTATTTTCCATCACCCCGCAGTCGCTATAAAAACTTCTAACATTGCATATTCTGCATTGCAGCAACTTTTTTTTTTCTCTAGAGAAAGTAATCATCCAATCTATGAGTGGGTTAAGGGGTCGCAAATAGCATGGCACAAGTGTGAGGTGTCAAAAAGCTGTGCCAGCAGAGAAAGACTATGTTTGCAGGCTTCTACAGCTCACTGCCATGGAATACTGCAATGACAACTTCAGACAATCTCTAGATTTATAGATATTTGGAAATCAATTTCCAATTTAGCAAGTGTGCTCTTGCGGGTTATATCCATCCAGGTGTTTATTGGTCATGCATCAAGTTATGGGATCATCTGGTTACCCACAACTGTTGTTCTGCAGTACAGTCAAAGCTACATCAGTACACCATTGTTACTTCTAGATATATGTTCTAGATTGATATGGATGTTCAAGAATGCAAGGCACTCGAGTGTTGTGCAGATGTATCGGGCAGAGTGCATATGTACTGGTGAGTTGTGGGAAGCGTTTAGTACTGTATATTGACTCGAGCATTACATGAAACCATTTACCTCACATTAAATATATATGTACTGTATAGATATACACATAATAGAAAAGGGTGCGGGGTGGTCAAATATAAGAGCTCAGGATTACTCCTGTGGTAAGAGGATACCAATGATGACAACCCTGCAATTGCACTTTTATATTCCTTTAACTACATGTTGTTTAACAACCTTTAATTATAATTACAGTGAAACAACATCAAAATCTGATGGCTGAATACAGGTCCATAAAGAACTCCCCCCCCCCCCTTTCAATTTTAATATGCAAATACAAAAACAGACCACAGAGGGAGAGAACCAGGACACTAGTGATTTGAGGGCTTATGGTACAGGGATGTATGGTGAGATTATTACAGTTAACCTGTGTATTTGTGCCTCAAGCACCATCAACTTCAAGACAAACAAACCCACCATCTACCAACAGAACTCTAATAACCTTAAAGCCAATTCATCTTTGAATGATAATGTCTCCAGAACTGTTTAAGTCTATTAACAGCTGGTAGTGACAACACCAGTAACCCAGGATACTTAACTGGAATAATGATCACAACCGGTTGCACCCAACCCAAGCCAAGCCAGCACACAGCAACCCCTCCATAACTCAAACAGAGCCAATATGGTAGTCAATATCGCTATAGATTTAGTTGCATTCAGTGCACAAAGATCCACTGGGTTACACTAGCATGTCCACATTGCAAGATAAATATGGATAATATCAAAACCAACATGTGGACAGACTGGAAATAACTCAAATCACAAAGACACCAGACCTCCTCACTGACACATACAAATATCATACAATCATAACCCAGTGAAGAAATGTCTATACAAAAGTCAATGTTTACATGTTTTTGAGTTAAGGCCACATTTATAAGGGAAAGTATAACTTCTCATTGCCTTTATTGCATTTCACTGTACATTAGATAACCGTGGGAATATATGTTCAATCCTATCTCACTTACCATCTCCTTCCGTTTCTAGCTTCTGTTCATCTCTCAGACTCCACCACATACAAACTTCAACTATTTCCACCAGGATCAAACATCATTTTCACTTTCCCAAAGTCAAAACCTTCGCTTTCACTCAAGATAGCTTCAGCTACCATTCCGCTCTCACTGAATGTATAGTTCGGTGTGTGTGTGTGTGTGTCGTTGTGTGTGTGTGTGTGTGTGTGACAACACTGAAATTGTCTGTCCTAGCTCTAAAACTAGGACCGCAAAGGTATCATTCAGAAACCCCTTTATCCCCACCCCTTCACAGGAATGATGCCATTGAAATAGGTGCTCTCCAATAGACATCTTTGTTGCCAATGAGTCCATGTCTCAACACCGAACAAAACCATACAGCTTATCAATCACAGCCCATTCCACAACTAGCAGGGGCGATCTGTAATCCGTATGTGGGTATTGCACTGTCTTTTTACCAGCCAGCTTATAATCAGCCTGGCAGGACAGAACCACAAAAAGGTCAAATAAATCTAGAATAGAAAATAACACAAATAATAATAAAAAGAAAGACCAAGAGAGCTAGTGGTTCTCATCCTATGACTGTTGACACTGTCCTGCGCTCCATCTCAGCACAAGCCAGCTATAGCTGAGCTACGTAGGCCTCAGTGTGGATCCTCCGGGGTTGATAGCGACTGAGGTGGTTCCCATCGGATATCCCTGTGGTAGGGACGTTGAGCTGGAGGCCGGGGGCTGATACTGGGTCAAGGGTGGTGTGGGGCTAAGCATGGTCCCTTGGCAGGGGCCTGTTGGGCCTGCCCACTGAGGGTTGCTGAAAGGGGCAGGAGCATAGCCAAACCCTGAGGAAACTGGCCCGACAGAGCTTTTACGAGGCCCTATAGGGGCTGCGGTCGCAGTGCAGTTCAAAGACGACACAGGGGTGGGGCAGAGGTGGCCTGGAGCAGAAAACTTCCGTCCAACGTTGGTTGGGGGCATAGCCTGAAGAAATATGTGAACATGGAGTGGTAAGTGTGTGTATATATCTATACAATATCACTAGAGAGATATATATAAAAATGTACTTACGTCATGCCCGAGGGCTCCTTGCGCACCAGATTTTGGACCCCTCATACACTGGGAGTGGTTAATGGCATCCCGGGCCCAGTTATCCACCAACTGGTGCAAGTCATCAGTGAAGGTGCCTTTACACTTCTGAACATGGGTGGCAGGAGCAGCTCCGCTTGGCTGGGACTCACCATCATTTTGACTGGGGCTTGGGCCATAGTCAGAGCTGGTCTCACTTGCTCCTAATAATACAGAGAAGGTAACCGCTGTCAGGACTCAGGAAGTTCATTTGTTCAAGGTTTCATTCACAGTGTCCACTAAAAAAAAAAAGGAGGATTTGCCGGTGCTGTACCCGTGGGAGGAGTTCTGAGGCTGGGCATGGATGGAGAGAATTTCAGCTGCAAAGAGGTTCTGCTGGAAGTCTCAGAGGCCTCCGCAGCTGGGGGTGAAGTATAGTTTTGTGTGCTATCGGAGCTCTGGGACGGAGTTGGGGCTCCTAAAGACACAGGCACAATGAAACATCAAATTGGCCGTTCTGTAATGATTTTACCCTTCACAGTTTGGATAGGGTTTGGTGTAGGTTTTGCAGCACTGTTTTTCCTCCAACCAGAACTAAATGTTACTGCCAAAATGGCAGAAATGTTGATCTCACCCAGCTGCACTATTTTTGCACGGTATATTTTTAGAATAGATACAAATATAGTGCAAGTTCAAGATATGTAATTTTGCTATAACCCTAGGAGTCTTTCTTTGCCTTGACCAACATTGCCCATTGCATTATTTTACTGTACTTTTAGCAGGAAACCCACTCATATGGAGACTTGCAATAGTACTGAATGTTCTCCAATTGTATACAATAGATTTATGAACACCTAGAAACACCTACAATAAGGATTCACATGCGTTTTCAGACTGTAACGAATTAATGTGTTGGTTGTCAGCTTTCACTCACGTCAGTGGTGTATTTTGTGTTAAAAAAAGGCTTCTGTGAAAATGTAGAACCATACATGTGAGGTATAATTTAAAACAAAATATCCTTATATCTGCAGTTATGTTCAAGAAAATTAACATTACCCCTAGAGACTGGCAGATGTAATGCCATCCCAGAAGATCAGACTTTGAGTGAGCTAGCGGAAATTAAAGATAAAGTCAGCTATTGCAAGCCAATCGTAAGCTAATACACATCTTGTCAAATTCACCAAATATCTCCTCGCAGTTCACTATTGTGCATGTTGAAAAAATTATCCAATACACAGCCCTGACTCCGTAAATAGCTACATAAAACACCGCTGACAACAACAAAGCCGCAGTAATACACTTTGCTTTACAGTGCGTTTCGATGTGTGGGGTGGCGTCAGAGGGCACGGAGGAATTTATTTTTGAGTTGAGCTTGAATTTAGCAAGCGTTCTTGAAAAGTAAAAACTCTGTAAGCCTCCTTTAGCCGGCCACGGGCATGAGCAAACACCATAGGCTAATACATACCGTAGTTTAACATGCAATATTCCTCCGTGAAACGCCACAGAAATGGGGATATAATGCTATTGGTACATTACTGCCACCTACTGGCTAAATGGTGCATTACCACCACCTACTCTAGAATGTAGCGCATGCTTTTTTTTTAACAAGGTCAGTCAGCCAAACAGAAACATTTGCTCATATTGTCCGGTCCCGCGACACGCAATCCGGCAAAAACACTTTAGGGATGTACTTTATAGTGCAATGTATATAATCTATGACTTCTTCTGGCTGGATGACTATGAATAACTGTTTTTGAGTTATGCTTCAGGAAGCAACCTGACTATTTGCCAAGCATGGGAACTAAGAACATTTTAAATGAGGTGTAAAAACATCTCGTAAATACATGAAACGTTTGACCAATGCAAAGATGACACTGTTACTTGTGTGTCTGGTAAACCCATGGGCTTTGAGCTAGGCTTTTCCTAACCCTAGAAATCGATGGTCATCATCAATCTTTACCTGATGGTAAGGGGCTCAGTCGTCCACTACCGCCAACAGATTTGTGACCCTTGCTTCTGGTCCTGCGTCTTCCTCCAGCCATTGCCACAGCAGCGGGGAGGATAGCTACGGGAGGGAGTTTTCCCATCTTGGTGAACAGGGCGTCTATTTCCTCTTTCTGCCGAGACTGCAAGAACTGGATCTCATTCCTATGTCTAGGTCAGGTAGGGAAAGCGTGGTCAGGAGTTTTACACGGTGCTCTGATAAATTAACTTGCACGAGGCTAAAAGTTGGATAGCCTGAATAAAAGGATGTGAAAAAGCATACTTCTCTTTGAGGTGGCTAACTTCTCTTTGGAAAGCCTCGTCCTCAGGATCCGAGTAGTCGTCACTGCTGATGTAACAGGAGTTGCGTGGATCCGAGGTTGTGGTTGAGGGCCCGTTCTGCACAATGGAGACATGGGAGAGACTGCTGCCTCCTGCTGAAGCTGGACTCACTAAAAGGGAAACGAGATGATCGTGTGTTGTTGTAATGGTACATGCATTCATTCTGACAGTAGTTCTAGCACCTCCTATAGGCCAGTAAGTGACTACCATTACATACCTAGATTAAAAAGATATAGTAAACGATAAGCTAATACAATTTTGTCAAATTCACCAAATATCTCCTCGCGGTTCTCTAGCTAACAGTTCTGAAAAAATGATCAGTAGGTAAACAGCAACACAAACAAAGTGGTGCAGTCTGCACACAACATCCTAGCATTCGCAATGTGTGAGGTGGAGCTTCTGAGGTAGGCACCCTATCGCATTGAAGGGAGAGGTGTTTTTGTTTTGTAGAGTTAGAATTTAGCAATTGCTCTCGACAATGACTTACTACACTAATTTTATGCTGCTATGCTTATGATGCTTTTTGGAATAGCTCTGACACACCTGTTACTGAAAATCGCCCCACTTTGGAGCTGGGGCCGCCGCCAGTGGGCTCAGAGCTGGGGCCGGCGACAGAGATGCTCCTGGTCACCTGGAAGCGACCAACAGTGGTGGGCTGACCGGAAGGTGCTGCTGGGAGGGGTGAAGGCACATCTATAGTGTCCCCTCCCTGGATTCCTCTTGGCAGGGAGAAGGACCGACGGAGGGTGTTTTCTGGACTCGAGAGAGCGGAGGAAGATGAAGACGAGGAAGAGGAGGTGGAGGGCGATGGCGTGAGGGACGAGGAGGAGACTGCACAGGGGAGGTCTGCTGGGGAATGCTGCTGGGGACCGTTGCTGGGGGCGTCATCAGCAGCAACAGACACCTTAGAGAAGACAAGAGGGGTAACAACTTAAGTGGCAGTCACACTACCGGCGGCAACAGCTGCGCCCACCGCGGCGGCAAGCGGTAGGTTGAACCCACACACTTTTGCTCTAATCTCCATGGCACAAAATTCCGCGGAGGTAAATAGGTGGGTGTCGATAAACGTTGCTATGGGCGATTTGCAGTCAGCACTTTGTTTAAGCTTTGTTTAATGAAGATCAACAGTGAGAAAAAGGAGGACATGAGGAAATAATAGGCTATGTTTATACATCCATGTTATGGGTGCATGCTATCAACAGAACTCGGGAATAGACTGCTTCCATTTTCTTCCCGATAAACTGCCTCATTGCTGCGCTGAGTGCACTGTACACCGGCACAGCCAGCTAGGCTACATGAAGCCCAGCTAACATAATGATTTTAGTTTTCTAGCATTAAGCATACAAAAAAAATATTTTCAGCAGATCTTAGTTTCACCAATATTTTGCTTGACAAAACATTTGTACCGTTTTAAAAAGAATTTATAAAAGATCGAATTTTAGATTTCCTCCATTTTCCTATCCCAACGCCTTCTTTTCAACATATTTGTAAATATGAACATACATTGTATTGTTTCGGGTGCTTATTATTCCATTATATTCTTGTTCTCGGTAAAAAAATATGATCGACGTATAAGATGGCCAGATAGTCAGCATGACGCCGGCGGCAAAAGTAAAAATAAGTGGAACTTTTCCCTCGCAGCTAGGCGGCAGCATTTAGGGGCGTGACCAGGGCGTGGCCAGCTTGACCCTGCCGCCGCGGCAAGCGTTTTTGGGTTTACCACCACGGCACCAACACACATGAATAGGATTTAATGACGTCATGCCGCCAGTAGTGTGAAAGCCCCTTTAGCGAGACAAAATATATTTTCATCCAAGACATTATGCAAAACATAATATACAGCCATCAACTGAAGGCCAGTATAGAGTGAATAAACGACAGCAATGTCCTTTTGTTTATACAAATAACATACTTGGAAACGGCCCAGAGTGAAGTCTGATGTTGAGACTGGGGCCCTGTCGCCCTCCTGGACAGTCTCTGGACTCAGGGCTCTCTGAAACTGGCCTTCCGCATTGCCCAGGGGTTGCTGGGACTGAGCACAAACACACACAGATTTTAGCTTTGTTTAATGAAGTTTAATGGAAGCCTTTATTCTGTGGATACGACTCAAACAGTCGTTTAGATTAGCCCTCATTGACTGATTTAGAGACACAACGCGCCTCTCACCTGAGCAGGGCCAGGAATGGGTGCCGTGTGCTCTGAGGGAGGGGTAACTGCTTGCTCAAAACCAGCAGGCAGCGTCTAAAAGATGAAGAAGAAAACAGTCACCAAATATGCCATTATCCCCCAATTAAAAAAATAAATAAGTAAATACAGCCGTGGAAAAAATAGAGACCACTGCAGACGTTTCTCAGATTGCTACTTATACTTTTTTTTACTTACATATGATCTAATGTATATATTTTAGATTTGAATTTATAGAATTTAATTTTTTTTTTTACATTTACACCATTACATGTTAAAGAAGGTGCAGTCAGTTTTATTTATTTATACAGCCCTTATCACGTTGCAATCTCAAAGGGCTGTACAGCCTACATTTGACAGTGGTCTCTTCATGTTTTCCCCCGTGTCTGTAGATACTGTCCACCAACTGTACCTGAGCCCTGGGTTTGGTGGGAGTGGTCTGGGCAGGTCCAGCTGGGGTGACCCCCTGCCCTGGGGCGGATGTGGGGCCCAGGATGGCCGGTACCCCAGCAGAGGAGAGGGGAAGGTTGGCTGGGGGCACTAGGACCATCCCAGGGGGAGGGGATGTAGTCCCAGCAGGAGGAGAGGAGGTGCCTGTGTTCAGACAGGCCTCCGCTGAGGAGGTGGAGGCACCGCTCTGGTCTTTGAAGAGGGCCTGCAGCTTCTTGTCCAGAGCATGGATGTCATCGCCGCCGGGGGCCTTGTTCTGGGACTCCGCCCCCTCTGGCTCCACTGGCTGCTGCTGGGGCGGAGTGTGTGTGTGTGGCGCGCAGGGCTGAGCAGCAGGGGCGGACGAGTGGCACGGAGCAGTACTACCATGCTGGATCTCTGAGGGAGGCACGCCGCTAGCTGCGGGGTCCAGCTGCTGCTGGCCAGGCACTGGCACCAGCGAGTGGGGGTTGCCGGCACTGAGTGGGGTCTGGGCGGGTGCCGTCTGGTGGGAAGGCGGGGGACTGGCGTCACTGGCGGCAGGTGCAGGGGCTTGGGGCTGTGCAGATGGCAGGGAGGGGGAAACCCTCCCGGTGGAGGGAAGTGGGGAGGGGCTTGCCGTCAAGGTCCCAGGCGCAGCCGGCAGGGTGGTGGTGGGAGCGGACGCCTCTGAAGGAGCCAGGACTGCGCTGGCGTTTGGGAGCGCAGCCTGACCAGACAGCGGCGTGCCGGGCTCGGGCTGCATGGGAGCGTGGCACACGGTGCTACGTCTCTCCAGCTGATCCTGTCTCATCTCACTGAAGGCGTGCTGAAGAGCGCCACACGGTGCAGACAGAGAGAGACCCAGGCTCACCGGGGAAGCTGGGAAGGCATCGGCAATCACAATAGATTATGAACGCATTTAGACTGAAAGCAAAAGTGGTTTTACAAACACTTTGTACACGAGCAAACTAGAAATGGCTGCATCTGAGGTACTTTCGTACAGTTACTAAGATCAACTTTTCAGTTTTAAAGCTAAGCAGTAGGGCTGAAGAAACAAAAAACTGCATATTCTTAGACACATTCTGGAAACAATAATGAAACCGTTTTTAAAATTTTTATTTAATTTATGGATGCTTTTATTGAATTTATAGATGCTTTTATTTTGGCCTGTTTTTATTATGGCCTTTATATAGTCATGTTGTTTACTATAGTATGTGTAAGGTGTATGTGTATATCTGCCACAGGCAAAACATTTAATTGTATTTTGTTGCACTTTCAATGCATGTGACAATACATAGAAAACTGAAACTAAACACCAACCTGGTGCAGGTTCATCTCCAAAGGACGTATTAGCTGAGGGGGGGCCAAAGAACTGTTCTCTCAAACGAGACTCGGGCACCGGGCTGACTATGAACCTACGACCTGCCGAGTGAACCACCTGCGTTGCAATACTGGGAGAAATGCCTGAGGAAAAAGGCAGTTAGTGGAAAGTCCAGGAATAAAATAGAATTACAGGTGCCCATTTTGGAGACGTGGGACGCAAGGTGTTTTACCTGGCCCTAGAGGAGTACACAGATCAGGCAACTGCTGAAGGTCACTCATCTGTGTAGAGAAAAGGTAGATTTGAGATTATTGCCATTTAAAACATTATCAGTGCTGGGCTACCACAATCATACCTGCGTAAAGCCTTCCTTCATGCACTCCCCTTTCTCGTCAGCCATTTCTATGACTTCACGGACTTGCTCGATGAAGGACTCACGCTCACTCTCCAGAATGAAATCGCTCTCAACCTGATGGTGTTAAGGGCACAGATTTGTAAACGTTGCTTACACTAGCCTAGGAAATAATGGAGGATTTGGACAGAGGTTATGCCATAACATGAAACCATTAGCATTTCAGATCCTGTTCAGAAATTAATAGCACTTTACGGGAAAGGTTCAAACATCGTTGTCTAAAGTAATAGAGAAATACGTAATGTAGTACACAGTATCATTTAAAAAAAAGTAATCCTTATAATACAATGTTGTTTATTGGCACTTATGTGAACAGATCACCATTACCATGATCTGTGCAATTTCAGTTGGATTGTCACCATCAAGGTCAAATTTGAAGGTCACCATCTTCTTATTGTGCGTTTCCAGCTGGCACTCTGCCACTCTATCTCCCATGTTAGAAATCTGAAACATATCAACCATCACTGAACACTAGTCCTGGGCATCAGACAAGGTGTGTTCACAGAGAGGTCAAGTGAAACGTGTTCATACATTGAGGACGTCAAGCTTGGCCTTGCCATTCTTCTCATGGCGGGACCGGCTACGCACAGACCGCCGCTGGTGTCGCTTGAGTGAGCGCCCCTCGTGGCGTCCTCTAGAGGTGGAGACCCCATCGTTCCCGTCGCTGAGAGCGGAGGTTGCGTCTGACGGGCAACTATAAGAGGAGGCGACCCATGCATTCATTGTTTGCCATCTTGATCTTAATACAATGAGCATTATGATATTAGATTTTTGTTTTTACTTTTCCACAGATGGTGGCAATAGTGCAGAAGCTGCTGTTGGTGTCTCCGCTGGTGCTGATTGAGAAACACCAAGAGGGGGCTGAAAGGCAGACAACATATTCAGAAATGAGAGCAGTTCATGATTATGTTTAACCCATGAAAACACATGAAAATAGCCATTAGTATTATAGTAGATACTAGTCCTTACATGGGTTTGAAGTACTTTTACCCATACTGGCTTAAAACATAGGGGGTAGAGATACAACAGTTACACTGTTAAATACAATTGCCCCCTTCGTTTGTTTTTAAAATCACAATATAACAAATATCAATGTTACGTGCCCCCATTATCATGGCAATGACAAAAACAGTGTAATGTTGGAACAAGTGTTTTTAAATCTGGTACAAACATAAAAAATAAAAGTATGTAGGTTAGCTAACAGGTTTAAAGCTCGACAGACATCCACTGTCTAGTAAAGGCTGCTGGGAGCAGAACATCACCGCTTTGCTTGATGAATAGGTTTGAGTTCTGACGAATACCTGCGGAACAGAGAGGCATGTTGCCTGATACAGGAAGTATAGATGCTCTGCGTTGATTGGAGGAGACAGGATAGGACTTAATTCACTTGGTCGAGACTTAAATTGATACAGGAACCAACAGCATGCAGAGGCCAGATGCAGACAAAGACAGTGGATAGCCATGCAACAGGTATTAGTACAGAGCTAGAAGAATATTATACTTTAGAAAAGAGAAAGAATAATAATATACTTTAGAAAAGAGAATAATATTATACTTTAGAAAAGAAAGAAAAATATACTTTAGAAAAGAGAAATAATAATAATATACTTTAGAAAAGAAAGAATAATAATATACTTTATAAAAAAGATTATACTTTAGAAAAGAGAAAGAAGAATAATATACTTTAGAAAAGAGAGAAAGGGAAAGAAAAAAGAAAATGTTTAAAGCAAATGTGCAGTGTCTGACCAATTATGCAAATTCTTGCTACAATTGGTCTTTCCAATATGCTCATTAACACAAACTAAAAAATAAGAAAAGTTCAGACGGCCCATATTGAAAGCTGGGTGTGTGCATCACCTGCATCTGGTGAGTTCCTAATGGTGCCTGTGTAACAGTGGAGCTTTGAGGAGCAGCACTGGCCTCTGGCGACTGCTGCTGCTGCTGAGGAGGCTGAGCGAGAGGAGGCAGTGTCCCCTGTGGATTAGGGATCTAGATGGAGGCAGCACATAAAGCAGAAGAGGCCAAACGAATCAATAAAGGATTTCATATACAGTGTACATATAACTCCACCACCCTTCCCTTCATTCTTACAGCGTTTAAAAAGCACATCTCCAAACTCACTTACCAGGAATGTACTGCAAAGCTTCATAAAAAGCAAACCAGTAAATTACGTTATCAAATAGGTAATATATTATACAGTACAGTGTTTTTATATTGTGTTAATACAGTTTTAACACTCAACTACACAATACAATTTAGAGATTCTCCTTGAATTAATTAAAACATAAATTGTAGACAGACAGAACAAATAGTGTGTCTGAACATTTGAACAGAAATGGTGGGCTGGTGGAGTGAACACGCGAGAGGCACAAGGGACATTTGATCTACCTGAGGGGGAAGCGAGGCTTGGTAGTGAACTCCGTACTACAAGAAGCAGAAACACGAGTAAGAGAGCAGTAAAGGACAGGGGGAGAAAAGTTTACAAAATTAAAATAAAAGAAATCCAAAACCATGATGGAAAAAAAACCCTGGTACTGAGTGACATATCTGACTGAAGGTCAGCACCTTCTACAGAACTGGAAGTTGAGGATTTGTCACACCACAAGGTGTTTCCCATAGTGAGATGCTGAATCAATATTGAAAGAGTGGGCGCCGCAAGGAAGAGCGGTGTAGAGCTGCGGTCAATGTACCTGCTGGGGAGTGACTGGACCAGGCTGGGTGCTGGGAGCTGTGGTGGTCTGGGGCTGTACCAGGTGGACCACAACGGACAGGACATGCAGACAAGAATAGATAGGTATTAAGAGTTTCAATTTCAGGATTTGAATATTCTAGTGCTGTACCAAACAAGAATTAGTTTGGCTATTTTGCTGTGAGGCCACAGCGCTATCCACTGGGCCACTGTGTTGCCCTCAGACTACACACATTCGTAGTCTTCTTTTGGTTTCAGGAAGACTGGTCTCGTTCACAGCGCATTGCTGCCTCTCAGTCTATTAACGGGACTGTTCATTCAGATCAAGTATACAGTTTCTAGGTATATTGGCAAGTCTACGGTACTTTTTGTAAATCGACATATTTCCGTAACCGGTGATGACGGTTATGTTGACCAATCATCCCAGCACTAGAATGTTTAAAAAAAAAAAATTGTATTGAGTATTTGCCCTTTGAGATGGGGTCTACATTCAACACGAGTTTCCACTAGCTTGGACCTTTTAACAGGTTACATGAGCTTTGCTACCTGTCATCTCGTGTGCACCCCCCCACAAAACAAAGCTTTGTCTATTGGTTATTGATTACTACTGAAGCTTCGAAACTCAATAAAATGTTTATTTGGGCCAGCCCTAAGGTTTACTAATAAAAATAAATTGTAGCTACATTTACTCATGTAATGTTTCTCTAGAATGTACAGCATGTAACTCATTACCGGGATCTGCTGTTGTATTTGGTCTGTTTGTATCGGAGAGTAGGACGGTTGGGGTTGCTGACTGGATACAGAGTTGTATGACATCACAGGCTGAAGCTCCTGGAGGACAGAGGAACCTGGTGGTCTGTCTACCAATTGGCCCGCTGGAAGTAGCAGAACCCAGAGAATACATGTGAATACTGGATGCAAAGCACTTCACCTCTGACAATCACATCCTTCCTTCATGCGGCCATCTTTTAACATGACTTCTCAGCACCTCCGGTGAGCACTGGCTGCTGCTGGCGCTGGTCCGCCTCAGGCTCTTCTGACTCCAGCTGCACGGCAGTCACGCTCTGGCCTTGCAGTAAAGCGGGGGGCAGTCCTGCGGGCTGGGGGACGTAAGGGGCAGCCTGTGACGGGGCAGGCTGGACCGCTTGGGAAGCGGTATAGCTTGGTGTCTGGCTTTGATGAGAGGCAGGCTGAGGAGTCATCTGCTGGGCCGCTTGCTGGCCTGGTTGTGGTGACACGTACGTTGCAGACTGAGGGGCGTCTGCGCTAGCATGCTTCTGTAAATGCTGCTCTTCGTCTAGCCTCCTCTTCTCCTGCTCCTTTCGGACCTTCATTCCATTTAAAGAGCACATGGAATTCATTTTAAAAAGCACGTATGACAGCACTACGACCTGATCCCAAATCCTAAAACAATGTAGGACTACAAGATCACGGGAAACATTTACAAAAGGAAAAACATATAGTTGACCTGCTCCCGCTGTTCTCTCTTGCGACTGATAAGGGCCACCCTGTCCTTTATGGCCTTGGCCATGGTCTTATGGTCACCTTCACACACATAGCCAGACTCAACCTGGATGGAGCAAACACACATTTAGCATGTAGAACCTGCCTAGGAACAGTTGTGAAAACCCAACATTTCATTAAAAAAGAAAAATCACCATTTCTTGAGCTACATCCTCTGGAACATCTTTCCGGAGGTCAAAGGAAAACTCGATAGCTTCGTTGTCTTTGTACTTCCCCTTGAGCTTCTTTACATCCTCAATTCTCAGCAACAGTTTGATAGCTTCCATCTCACCATCGTCCTCCTCGGCCAGCTCCACACGCACCCCCGTCTCCTCCTGGAAGAAGGCATGGTTCAGGAGGTCCTTGATGGAATACCTAAGACAGAATAAAGGCAAGACTGAGAAAATGGAGCAAAACAAATCCTTTATCTGGATGATAATAACGTAGACAAAAAAAAAAGCTGCAACATCAGATCATATTTTAACCTCTCGTCCTTGTTCTGGCGAATGCATCCCTCGATGATCTCCTTCACTTCAGGAATGGCCACCTTGTCGAAGCTGCCTGGCTTCACCCCCTACAGGACACACAGAACACAGAATGAGAGTGGCTCGATATTTCTCATTACAGTTTCATTTGGATTATTAGCCCATACCTCTCTCTCTCAGGGTTAATGCTTAAACCACCTTCTGTGACTATTGTATGATGATGTTTGTTTCCCCATTTGGGGACAAACTGATGAGGCCGGTGCTTTCATGCAGACTCCTAGTGGACAAGGCTCCTTCAAAGAGATCTACACTAAAACCGAAGGCATGTTAATGGCAGACTGTTGCATGTAAAGCGGTGGGTATGAGAAGGTCTAAGACCATGGTGGAGACAGCTGATGACAAAAGCAGACTGCCTAGCAGTCGTTCTTTTTTTAACAATCCTCGTATCATGCTGGGATCGTCAAGGAATTTCATCTTGAACTGATAAGCAGTTTCAGAGCCTTAACACCGTGTACACAAATTAAACCTCTCCGCCTCTATAGGTAGGAGTGTATCTAAGACAGGGCGCAGATTTAAAGGCTCCTTCTGCATTGAAGAAAGCCCGAAGAGTATATGCATTGCATAATGCATTCCAATTGAAAGCCAGTATGGGTTCGTGCATGTGTGCTTTTGATTAACACCTGCCGCCCTTGTGACTAAACACAGATCTATCAGCCAGAAAAAACAACAGGAGCATGCAAGCACACCCCTTTATCAGGTAGCCGACATGCTTTGCATAGCGCAAAAAGAAAAGGCAACAAAAAGACTGGATGAATATAGAGCGGACGCGATTTGCTGAATTTACCTTGGCTGTTTTCGTTGGAAGACAGTGTAAACTGATGGGCTCATTGTACAGGGCAAAAGGCAAAGGCCAACAAGTAACATTACCAGAGTGACAGGAATAATCGTATCCCTCCAGTGAAGTGACAGCGCTTGTAGACGGCTTTACCGAGTATACAGCTTGTGTTAAGGGTGCAGGTGAGTGTCTGGCTACTAACAGGCGCCTCGGTAAAGAGGAGGGTGTGGACACGGGAGAAGAGGGCTGCCGACAGAAGGGGAGGACTTACGCTGGTTACTCTGCGGTAGATCTGTGCAGCGTTCTGGCACTCTGAGTACGGGTACTCTGAGGTGGCCATCTCCAGCATGCACATTCCAAAGGCATACACATCCACTGACTCGTCGTACTTCTCCTCATACATCTCAGGCGCCATGAACTCAGGGGTACCTTAAATCAAAACAACTATTCAGAACTCTCGATCTCCCTGACTGATTGAGGGGCCCTCTCACAGCCCAATGCCCCTCTGCTACTCTAACCCGTGAGGGGCTGAGGAAGAGGAGGGTTGAGGAAGAGCCACTCGCCCTGATGATGCCGTCTCCTGGGGCAGAACCTGCGAGAGTGGAATGGAAGAGTGAGAGATACAGAGTGAGAGAAGAGAGAAGAGGGTGAGAATAGAGGGAGGAAAGCCAAAAAAAAAGAAAACAAAAACAGGGAGGGGGAAAACTTGGCTCAGTTAGACTGCAGAGAAATAGGCACGTGTTTGTCTGTGTAAGACCTTGACACTTTTGGTATAAGGTTATTTGTAAGAAAATGGATGTACAGAACACACTTCACAGCAGTGATATTCACCATTTTAGCATCATCTTTAAGGAGATGGTGTGGAGAATAATACCCAAACGTCAGAATGCAATTGGACCAAATGTCCTGCCAATGTTGTTGAATGACACATAATACTAGCTATGGAAGTAACTTGTGTCAGTAGGCCACATCATGTGCATTTCACTTACTGTTTGACGTCTGACTTACCGTGTCACCTTCGCCTGTGGATGGAAAATGTCATGACCAGGGCAGAGAGAAGCAGATCCCATAGCTAGTTGCTGTTGCCAGCAGTGTGTATCTGTACATCAGCCTTAAACCAAATCATTGACATCCTCTGGGTTAAATTTCAGGTCTTACACAGAAAAACCCAGCAGGTTATTTGAATGAAATTGGTTTTGAAATGAGGTGCGTCACAGCACACTGTCAGACTTACCAGGCCCATAACAGATTATACTTACTCAATCACCAGCAGTACCCTATTCATTCCATACAGCAGAATGGGGCACAGCTGAGGCTAGAGCCTACATTTTAAAAACATACCCGAGAACATGAAGAAAAAAAAAAAGGGGTGGCGGGGTGGGGGGGAAAGGCAAAAAAGCTGATAATATAAGTGGGGAGATAGGGGGACGGGGGGTGGGGGGCAAACTCTTGAAATTGGAATAAATTGACTCTGATGTCCTGAAACATTTTAAAAAGACAGAAAGACAAAAGACTAGCAAAAACCTGTAGAGGCAAACCCATAGAAAGATGTGTTAAACATTATCTGCATAATTAGCAAACAGACCACATATTTTCAAACCACAGAACAAAGACCAGTTCAAGACCGAGGCCAAGGGCATACATTTGGCCCTGACCATGTTTGCCTGCAAGTACAAGGCCTGGCATTGGTACTATATCTTTATTTAACAATAAGTAAAATTTAAGGCGCTACTTACTTCCAGTAGGTGCCTGAAAAAAAAAAGAAGACACTTTCCCTTTTGACGAGAAACAGTACATTAAGAATTCTGTCACAATTACCAAAACTAACAAACTTGCTGTTTGAGTGTAAAGGCTTGCGGTTATCTGCCTACAAGTACAACTATATCTGGCCTCCATTTGGGCTGTGGTTTGAGAGCACTATGAAACATTGTGGTCTGTTTTTAAACCACACACACACTTGAACAAACAAAAGGAAAAGAAAATCAAAAATACATTGTTCAATAGAGTCACACTCTAGGTCATGTTATTTTTAGCCCTGAATTCGGAGTCGTACCTATAACACTCTTGGCAAAGGATGCTCGCTTTAGAGTGGCCAGCCCCAGGTCTCCGATCTTGACGGAGCCAGTGGGCCCTGTGATGAAGATGTTGTCACACTTAAGGTCTCTGTGGATGATGGGAGGAGCACGCGTATGTAGAAAGTGGAGCCCCTTGAGGATTTGTCTGCACCAGCTGCGCAGGACTTTAATCTTCATCACCTTGAACCGTTTGAGATATCTACAAATGACACAAAGATTCTGTAAGACTTCTACGCTAATAGAAATGATTTAGAATGCCACACAGAACAGCAAGACAGCTTGATATTACACAGCGGCAGTCAAGCGTAGTAAATCCACAGGGCGCATCTACTGTATTACGTGTACACTTAATTTGAGACTCACGTTTTCAGGGTGCCAGATGTCATGAGTTCAGTGACCAGTACAATGCATTTCCTGCCTTTAGAGGGGCCTTCCCAGGAGTCATAAAAACGTACAATGTTGGGATGCTGCAGTCCCTTCAACATCCCGGCCTCCTCCTTGAACCGCTGCCGCTCGGACTTTGAGAGCTTCCGATCCTGTCGGGAACACAATGACAATAGTTTTAGTATTTTGCACTAAAAGGAAAGAGGGAACACCTGTAGACAAAGTGGAAGCTGTGCTGTCCTTAAAGTTAGGCATTCAATAATAACAGCAGACAATTACAAAAAGGACTGGGAGTTAGATTGAGCAAATGTATTTTCCCTGCAATATACAGACTGTTCTGAATCTAAAAATGGGAAAAGAAAATTATAGCTTCTTTGTAGACGTTTAGGATTGTGTGCAAATTAGAAGCTGACATGAGGGATATACAATTTTATTGAAATGCCTTCAACTATGTTCAACTAACATGCTAGCTGAATAAATGGAGTTTCTTTAGTGGAGAGACTGCACAGTCGTGCAAACAAGCGCATGCAGTCTGGGGCACTAGAAGAGCTGTAGTCGTTTTGTTTCTGGCGTAGACTTGTGCCATCACCGGAATATGTAGCTTTGGTTCATTTTCACACCAAACTGAAACTAACATGAGCCAAATAAAGCCTTGATAAAAATTATATTTGTCTGCTCAATGAAGGTTTCACCTGTGAAATCCCTGCAAACATGATAGCATTGTTTTTCAGCAGGGTTATTACACCTAATAAATTACTCCCTAAAAGGAATGAGCAATGAAAATAACACCTGTTATGTGAGTTTACAGTAATGTAACTCATGTTGGGAGGAGACAGTAGTCATATTCCCTATCAAGTTGCATGAGCAATTCCTGGCATGACCTACATTTGCACCAGGCTTTACTATAGAGAACTCGTGTGGTGAAAACAACCCAGAGAAAATTCTTCCTTTAGCCAGAGACCTGGCAAATTGCCATGTTGTCCAGGAAACTCAACCCTTTGGTGGACATGTGTATGGTGTGTGTGTGGAGGTTGAGGGAGGGGGGTGAAAATAGAAGGAAAAGCATAAATGGGTTTCTTGCAGCCTTGGCATTTTGGGGTTGAATACACAATTGTAGGTGGCAGCCAAGTAAACAATACCATTGTATACCACCACTGTACCATTTTTTGAACTGTAGTTAAATGTATTTAATGATTTAAAAATAACATTTTGGCACCTAGATAAAGGATTATTAATTATTATTTGGAGTTTTATTTGTATGTCAGCTTGCTTACATATTATTTAAGCAGCCTACTATGGCTTTAAGGATGATGCTTGACTGAACTAGCATACTTCTCGCGGGATCCATCAGGATAGTGGTTCTGCTTTCACGTGGAGAGTGGCACAGATGAGTTAGAAGGCAGCAATAAAGAGACTGGTGGTGAGGAGAAGTAGCGGCAAGAGCTCGGGGAAAAGCTGAAAGTTAAAAGAAGCTGTGAGGTGAATTGTAACTTAATACACGTTTCCTTCTCTGCACTTAACCTGTGCTCTCACTTCATGCCCCGGGATGAATAATAACATTAATACGGTAACCAGAGATCAACGGGTTTCGGATCAGAAGATTGGACGAATAGACGGAACAGAAGAATAGACGAACACATGCACTACACATGTTATAAATTATTCTGTTAGTTTTTCTTAAACTATGAGCTCCAAAGTACTACTGGTAATTCTCAGATATATATATTGGCATAGGCTAAAAGAGAGAAACTGCAAGTCAGCTCGCTCCCTACCCTCGTTTGAAATATCCATAAGTCAGCCTGTTGTAGATTTATCCATTATTTATATTGCTGTCTTTAATCTGTAATACCGGGTCCTCCGATCAAAAGAATCAAACGTTTTTCATAAAAACTAATCCAAGGTGTGATCTTGTCAATTACTGATTGCTCGTCTGCTATCGTTAGTCAAATGAAGACCGCATACAATTACATTTTCCCTCGTGTCCTGCAACATGGTGTTAGTTATGCTCATTTACATTTCCTGCCTACAAAATATACTTAATACTAGTTTAACTTTACACCCCATTTTACATTACTGTAGGCTATATGTGGGCAATAAGACGCTCAATCACTGGCAGTCTGTGTGTCGTAATCCACTGCCGATGTTTAATGAGTGGAACCGTAAAGTACAGATTGCTCTTTAAAAAAGGTGCTCTATGTATAAAATTATCATATTCTCCAAACCATTATGGGTCAGCTTGTCATTAGATCACCTTCAGTTTTACTCTTATCGCCAATTTCTCAGTCAATCCGCACAGTCTAATTGCAACAGCGCAGGGTGAGGGCGAATGCAGGCAGACGAAACACACAGGAGTACATAAACAGCTGAGCCACTGCTCTGCGTTTAATAAGACTCAACAATACACGGGGAATACTCGGAACAAAGGAAAGCACGTAACACAAACGGCAACGTAAACAGAGCAAATGCAAACAATAACCCACAAACTGAAAAGAGTCCTCCAGCCTAGGGCTGGGCGATATGGACCAAAAATAATATCCCGATATTAGGTTGAATACAGATACACGATATACATCAGTATTTTCTATAAAGTGGGCTAAATCTTCAGGTATATAGAAAAAAATGGAAACCCGACGGAAATGTGGCATTTTTTTTTTAGCGACATTAATTGACATATGTGAGCTTTCTCTGGTATCTCCGCCCCTTTGACACTCTGAACACACTATGTGCAGGCATGGAGAGAGAGACGAACAAATCGAAAAAGTCATGAATAAATGCATAATATAACTATCGATATTGTCTAATTTTATATCTCTTAGGAAAAAATTCCAATATACCGATATATCGCCCAGCCCTACTCCAGCCTTGTAGGCCCTCACACCCACAAGGCTGGGAGCAATCCACTGATTGCATGTGTGGGTGTGGGGTGCTGGGAGCAGGGGCTGCTACTGCGGGCGAGTCGTAGCATGGCAAAATAAACTTAAAAGAAACTCATGATAATCTCCAACCTAAATGATCTAACCCCACACAACTGTAAATAATCAATGGCACGTCTGGTGTGCTTGGGACACACAGACGAGACAACGACTTTGAATTGTCCAACGAGATCATTATGACCTATTTGCAATAACAGAAACTTTAGTCAGCATCAGGCATAAACTCCTGATTAATCTGGTTGAAAGCAATTCACTCCAGTGCATTGGCGCATATCGATTGGGCTGTAACTACGTCTTGTATGAACAAGCTACTAGGCTATAGATTCACTAGAACAATGTTGGTGTAATGAACACATTCACCTACAATATTTTTTATATCCTATATCCTACATTGAGCATATTAGCCTATAGGCTTATTCACTCAGACATAATTAACTTCCTTATGCAATCCACGCTCATTTTCAAATACTTTTCTATGAACTGATTCCAATGCACAATTTTGTGTGTGTGGAAAGAAATATTTTAAATTTACTTATAAACATTAAAAGAAACAGGATGCAAGCATGCAGTAGATCTCAGCTACCGATCCTATGCGCGCACAAGTTTCTTCTTCAGTTATTTACTGCCAGTAAGCTAGTGACTTGCCTTGCCCCTTGAGGTACAAAGTGGAATTACAAGGTTACGGGCCAGAATACTCAGAAAATGTCTACTACGCAGTATAGAGGAATTTGACATATCAAAACTGATATTTCTTATACCTCTTTTGATCATTTTGATTGGGATTTTAATGGTTTAAACTAAACATGTTACATGTAGCACCTTTAAGGAGAGTGAACTATGCAAGCAGTCTCTGGAGTAAATAAGAACTTAAAGGCATGGTCAGACATTCTTGCTAACTTCAAGCTCAAAGCAAAACAGTATTGCAACGCGGTCCTCTGTGGTGGCGCTTCACACATTGAAATGCATTGTGTAGCAAAGCGTACTGCTGCGGCTTTGTTGATATGAGTGGTGTTCACCACTTTGTTACCATTTACTGAGACAGGGAATTTGCCAAAAATTGTATTAGCTTAGATAACCTATTCTGTATTTTTTTTTAATTCAATTTTACAAAAAAAATTAATTCATACTCACTTACTTAAACAATACATTTTATCATATTTCCCATATTTTCTTAGCAGGCGTTGTATGTGAAATAAATGAAATGCCTGCCTCAAATAAAAGACTGAATTTATTGATTGAAGCAAATAAAAGCCTGGGGCTGGGCTGGGATATTATTTGCAGTGTTAAAGTAAACACCGTGTACTACGCATTATTAAAGATTTTTCTTATCACACAGTTATGTTGTTTGGCGGTGAAGACGAGCAGGATGCACTGCTGCATTACAGACATTCATGGGTCCCCACGTCATCTCCCAAAGCCACACAGAATATCTTTCTCAAGTGATCAGAGTTCACTGAACAGACAAAGTCTTATCGTAAAGCCTGCTGCAACGTGCCGACTGTATGTACATACAGCTACAACTGTATCAAAGACAGCAGCAGTCTTTTCTTCTCCCTGTAGATATGACTAATGTCTAGGACTAATTATTATGAATCACCTGGGAAGAGATTGGTGTTACAAAATGGACTCTGTGTCTTATGATTTGTCAATCTCTTCACTGACTAATCACATGAGCACCTCAAGTATGCCTCACAAGGCCTCTTGACTGACTTGAAAGAACTCTTGGGCATGTGGCCCCAAGCATAATGGAAATAAAATGTGTACTACCTTGAAAATAGAATAGATAATTAGACTTTACAGTGACAAAGTGTAAGGCTTGCTGGTTTGAATTTATAACCCACTGCAGAGTCAGCAGACATGCTACAGTATATTGCTCTGGCAAGCAGTTTGGAACCTCAGAGTTGGGAAAGAAAATAAGTAGGCCAAGTCACATCACATGATCTCCTTCACCTATCTTTGAGTAGCGAGTTACACACAGCACTGTCAATTAGAAACAGGTGGAAAATAAGTTCAAAACTACACTAGGCTAAGCAAGCAACATATTATACAATTTCTCTGAATTTGCTGTTTAGGACAAGAGAAGTCTAATCAAGAAAATGGAACCTCGTATGTCGAAAAACAGCAGTAAAAAGCAGTTAGTACAGCTAATGTGGAAGAAATCAAATATCTGGGTGAACCAGGCAAATGTACTTAAAAAAATAAATAAAAAACCCCAAGGAAGCTAAAAATAGACTAGAAGAGAAGGGCCTTTAATCATGTTGTGGGCTGGCTCTGTCAGGTCTCTGCTCTGATGATGACACTGAGGGTTAGTTGCAGCCCAGTGGTTAGATCTAGGTCCCGGTCAAAGAGAGAGAAAGAAACAACTCACAAAATTGGAGGGGTTCTATTTACTATAGTGACTATATAAAAAGCACAAAAACAGCTCTTAAACCCATTCACAACGAGAGCCATCATAAAATAATAATAAGTTAAAAAAACATTTTTTAAGTACGAAAGGGTAATTTAACTTCCAACATCCTTGTGGGGAAAAACCTGGACACAATTGCCTGCGAATAAGCAGTAGCACTTGATTTCATTTACCAGAGCAGACACTGACAACTCAAGTGGCAATAGCAATATACAAATAAGTGCAAGAAATTGAGAAATGCTTATATAAATATCAGCATAAGCACACAACAGATACAATAAGTGTCTTGTAAACTAAAAGAAAAATAACTAATGAAGGTCATGCATGCATGTTAGACTTCTAGAGCTGTCGCTATTGAGATTACAGTAGATGATGCTACCATCAGAACCTGAAAATGCTACCACTGTCACCGTGCAGCTAAAAAAATGAATAAAGTATAGAGCGAACTAGGCCCAAGTCATTGATTTACTGCAAATAGACATCTTGAATGAAAATGTTTGAAAGAAATCAAAAATAATCAAGAGTGCATATGAACAACAGGTCACATTCAAAGCTAAAATAGTCCACTGTAGTCATGGGAAAGCTTTAACAACCATGTGAGGCTTTGAGATTTAAGCTTCTTGAGTGGATCTAAACAGACAAGCCCAGGCCCGGATTGGCTAATCAGGAGCACCTGGACAATTCCCGTTGAGCCGGTCTGATTTATTTTTTTGCCACGAGGGCCGGTATTGTCATGGCACTGGGTTGAAATGGATGCTGTCCCTAGGCTGCCTGCACTGCCCTCACAGCAGCCCACTCTTCATTTATTTTACTGCAGCCCCGCTCATATTATTTATTATTTTCTCATGCCAGGTTAATTATGACGTAATTATCCTTTGACTGCCCCCAACAGCGGCACCTGGAAAAAAATAAAATAAGAAAAACTAACTTTGATTGTATACTTCAGAGTGGTGCTTGCTGTTGGAGAATGCAAAATGTAGGCTACTAGTCTGAACAGCTTTTTCCTTAAAACCAGCAAGAGCAAGCTACACCAAATGATGATGAGACGGCCGCTAAGCTAACGTTAAGATAGTTATAAGCAGTGCAAGATGCTTGCGGCTGTGCAAAACAACATCGTTTGCAAACCACCGTTCGTATCAAACTTGTAGCTATTCAGTAGCAGAAGCCTCTAGGCCAGTGTACTGCTAACAGTGTAAGAACCAGGCCCAGTATTTGCAGGTAGGATTGCTCAATAAGTGAATATAGCCTACGAATTGCCTAAGACGTAAAAGTAATATACAAAACATTCAAGATAATGGAGGCACTACATAAAATTAACTATGACTCAAGTGATCTACAATAAAAGGCACTTATTCATAGTGTAAAAGCAAAGACACTAATCAACAGAACAATTTTTGACACTGTGCGTAAAGCTATAAATAAAAAGTGCCCTTTAGTTAGCAATATATAGAGGAAACAGGGAGCCATGAAACAATACCAGTACTTCAATGGAAATGCATAAGCCTAATAAGATGTGTGTTAAAGGCATAAAGAGCGGAGCAAAGTAACCAAATCAGATCAACAAAAACAGCAAAAAGTGCCATAAAAAAGATGAAATGGAGGGGAATGAGGTGAACCAACAGCAAGACTGCAATATACAAAACGTTGGGTGGAGAGAAACAAAGGATAGATAAGGGAGAAGCAGGCCTTGGCAGGCCAGGACTGCTTCTCTTGCCTTCACAGACTACAAATTCCTCTGTGAGGAATCTGACCCATTTTACATTCACACAAGCCTTCAGAGGAGCACTGAGCATGCGCTAGATTCTCTCCATGTGAACAGGGGGGTGGGGGGAGGGGCACGTGTTTGCAATCTCAAGAGCTGAGAGTTCCTGTGCAAGAAGGACTATACTTATGTGCTGTGATATTAGCCCTCTGTCAACTTATGACAGGATTAAAGCATGACTGAAAATGCAAACATGCTGCAGTGAATGAGGTGAAAGTGCTGTGGGTGTTGTTGCTGAATAATCATGATCATGTCGCTGAACACAATCTGAATACGTACTTTAAAGCAATGCCATAGGCTCAATGACTATAACAAAAAGGTGAAGTCTCCTTTAGAAAAGCCAGTCTATAATTAAGCATGAGACACCCGATCGTCACCCTGACTAAGTTGCAATAAAATGTAATTGTGAATAGAAAGACTATCGCTTGTGAAACATCTAAGGTGATTTCCTGAGAGCAGGTATTAACTTAAGGAGTCATACACAATATTATGTTGCAAGAGGTTTCCAGAACAATAACCTTGGATAACTTCTGGTGTTGGCAAAGATGTAGCTAAACATCATTGTCTAAAAGAAATTCCTCAAAAATATTTGAAACAATCAATTCACAACTTGAGATAAAACGCTAAATAAAAGTAACCCTCTGTTCTCCGATGACATGAGCAAAATGAAACAACCAAACGGGAAATCCTGACAGTGTGTCTCAGAAGAGAATTGGCAGGCTGTAGCTCAGTTAAAAAGGAAATGGCATTGGCTGTATAGGAGAAACAGTTTTTATACGTAAAGTGGCGAACACCACTCACAACAACAAGTTGTAGTACTATGCATTGCTTCGCATTGCGCTTTAATCAAGCTAGGATACCCGATTGTCACTAGCTGGGTTTACATGGACACTTTTGTCTTTCCGAATGGAATCTTTCAGATTGACTGTTTCGGGTTACTCGTTTACATGGGATGTCACCTATTGAGTCTGGTGCACAACACCAGTACTAACTCCCATTCACTTATTTGCGCGCGTCACAGTTAATTGGTTCAGACTTTGTACCGTTCTTATAATACATCCATTGTACAATGGCTGCAGAATATCTTACCAGCATCACACAAAACTTAAGTCGGGGCATGCGCATGAGAACGGGTTTAAGCATTTACAAGGTAGAATTATTCTTTCAATCGGGTCAGAACGAGTTATACCACCTCTCTGCTTCGGGAATTAAATTTCGATCGGGTTGGCAGTTTCTCTTCCAATCGTGGTGTTTATATGGAGCATTTTCTATCGGGTTGGACGTTTAACCCAATTCCCATTAAAGTAATAGGCTCCATGTCAACACAGCTACTGTAACTAAATATTAAGACAAAGAATTGAGCAGTAGCACATACTCCTCCTCAGTGTCTTACCTGCAGCTCACACCAGGCCACCTCCACCGTGGTCTCAGTGTCCAAGCCTTTGTAGACCGTCTTAAAGGAACCACGTCCAATTTCAATATCAAACTTCAGGAAGCGCCCGTCTGGTGATGTGTCCACTGCCTTGGTCTCCGCCTCCTCAATGTCTTCTTGAACTTTCTTCTCTGCTTCTCTCTGCTCCGCCTGGGCGCGTGCCTTGGCCGAGTCCTTGTCCTCCCCATCCTCTTCTGCATCACGGTCCCCCCTAACCTCAGTGGCGCTCTCGGCCCCAGGTTGACATGGCACTTGTGCAGCTAGGCTGGGCACTGTGGCGGCCACCACCACCACCACCGGCGCCTCTACCTCCCCGTCACAAAGATCCACCGCCTTCTGTGCTGCAGCCCCCGCGTCTGCTTCTGACCCCACTTTTACCCTGCTCTCGCTCTGCGGCGCCTCCTCGCTCAAAGAGACGCCTGGCTCCCCCAGTGCGTCGTAAGAAGCAGCCTGGAACCTGTGCGACGCAACGTCATGCAAGTGGGACCTTTGAGATGCAAGGACAGGGATCTTGCTGGGCAGGGGCAGGTCCAAGGCTGTGGCGTTGGAATCACTGATGACGCTGCGGCGGAAAAAGCGGTGCTCCGGGTTACACCGGTCCCGCTCCATGGTGTGGTGACGCCGTCTAACCTCGGCCGGCAGACGTTCGCCCACCATTGTGTCTGATCCAGACCCTGTGCCGTTTACATTCCTCTGAGGGGGAGCCAAAAACTTCACCATTTTCTCGTCTGGCTTTTCCGACATCCCACCACCCACAGCGAGAGTGAGCGGATAAACTTTAACTGAAGGATTAAAATATTTCCACTTCCTCCATACAGATTCTGTTAAGTAGTTTCAGTGTGAACTTTTAAAACAAAAATGTTTTGCAACTTCTTCAACCTTCCTTTTAACTGATCAAAGACAGTTGGAACATATAAAGTGAATAAAGTCTATGTATGGGAGGGGCGGTGTTCTCTGGTAAATTGAAAAGAATAGAAAACTGTTGCAAAACAGATAACCTTGATGGTGACACACAAGACAATTTAAATCCACACCATCCATCCTGCAGGACACAGGGAGTAGCTTCTATCAAGCATAAGGAATCACTTCGGGCTGAGAACAGTACAGACTATTCTAGGCCTCACACTTCAAAATGTAGGCAAAAGGAACCTTGCCATAGACTCCAGTATATTGTCACTGCAAGAGAAAACAAAAGATTAGTCACAAAACAAATGTGTAGGTTGTTAGATTGTGCTCAGCCTATAAACATAGAACAAGATAAATCAAAATGTAAAATGGTCTAATCCATTTTTCCAGGACCAACTAACAACATGAATTGTCAACTAGATGTGTCACAAAACCAAGTTATGCAGTGGTAAGTATATTATGAACACTGCTAACAGTCATCCACTACTCAAACCATTTTTGGGGAGAATTTAACGGACCCCATAATCTTTTTGCTTGCTGTCCAGCTACAAAACAGTAGGATCTCTAGAAAAGTACTTTTATGTTACTTGCATAAACACACCTACAGTGTTCTTGCTTGTAATTACGGTAGTTTGGTAGAAGTCTATGAACTGTTCTTTTTAATAATAACAATAATAATACATTGTTACACTGATGTATTTTCCTAACAGAACCAGTGACACATCAACACTTCTAACAGAAGTTGACTTATTGGGAAAGAAGTCAACAAAATCCAAACCAAGTAGAAAAACTAAAAGCAAATCGCTATTGCTGGGTTAATATTTACTGACAATTACCGGTATGTTTCCTTTCTTTACTAATTCATATCAGCCACTAAAATAGTACAGTAGCAGCTGAACTACCAACATGATGCTGTGTTAAGTATACAACTTACAAGTAGCCATCTTAACAGATGTACAGTAGCATACTGTAATGGTATGGTACCGTACCGGTAACGTAGTGCTAGACTGAACAAAACAAACACATTATTTTATCGTGCAAGATGGTGGACAAATATTGTTACTGATAGTCATCATTATCATCCATGGTTTACCCATTAGAGTAACTACACCTCAAACTACCACCAAAAAAGCGTATGAAATGGCCTAAATGAGGAGGCCACAATTATGGAATTTTATTAACAAATACCGGTAATGTACGGTATAGTACGGTACAGTGTTACACGGACAATTCTAGTAATATAACTTACCACAAAATGTAATTCAATCTAAATTCCAAATGATAACAGACATTACAAAACAAGTATGAGCAAATGTTCTTTGTTAGCATGCTAGCAAACGGTTAGCAAATAGCGTGTAAGCTATCGTTAGCTAATCCATAAAAACACATTACTAACGCTAGCGGATGTTAAATTTTAACCTGGTAACGCATCTAGATCTGATGTTACACATCCCCACAAATAACAATTAAACAAGCGTTATCTCGTAGTTATATCTGATATAACAAAACATTCTAAAGCCATCGAATTTTACCATTTCGAGATCCCGTTTCCATCACTGAGTGAACAAATATGAGCAGTTAGTACCACAAGCGAACCCGTTCGCCCGGTATGCCAGTTGGAATGCTCCCAAGCAGTGACAAAAACAGTCGCTATCTTACGCTACGGTATTCGCGAGCTGACTTGCCTGCCAAAGATAGGCTAGATAGACGGTTCTTCCTCATCCAAACAAAATAGGCCTAAAAAGGCCGAGCCAACATTTTCGTCCGCCAACATCTACTTGTGTTAATAGATATAACCAAACGTTGTATTCGCAATATGTATTCGAAACATACTGTTATATTCCTATACGCTGTGAGGGGTGGTATAGTTTAACTTACGTTAATTTACAGTCAGATAGCTACTACGGTACACACCAGCCAAGCGTCACAGCGGCACCGGGCGGTAGACTTACCTCAACATCAGACCGTCATCCATTGCACCAGTTAGGCTATTGTTAATGTGTCGCAAATAAAACGTACTTATTAAAACAAATATAAATAATAATAATAATAATAATAATAATAAACACAGTTGAATATAATTATATTATTGGTGCCACGAATTTTTAAGACATATTGTTAACTTATTTACAGGCAGACCAGGCCGTACACAAAGGAACGACACAGACTCACATCCCAAATTCAGCATGAAATGGTATGTTTGGGAGTGAGCGCCTGCGCTGCAGAGGAAGAATGAATGACCTCATCACACACAGGTGTGTAACAGTGTGTACTCGTGGAGCACGCTAAACACACGTATATCCAACATATTAACTGTATACAGGCAGATGGAGCGCAATAGCCTAGTATGTTTGTAGACGAATAGAATTTAGAAATTACAGAATTGCGGAATAGACATATAAATGGCAGCATGCCCAGTGTTTGGGATTAGGCTATTTCTTTATGTCTGTCATGTCTAAGACCACATGTAGTAGAGTCTATCTAGTAGACTTTATTGTGCATGTTCACTAAAAGAATAAAACAAACCTAAGTAATATTATATGAAATAAAAGTCCTTGGTCAACATTAAACGAGATACAATCTGAAAAGTAATGGCATGGATCAAATCCCTGTAGGCAGGCTAAGGTTATTTGATACACGTTGGACGTTTATCATATTGCTAGTAGTATTACTGTAAACATTGTTTTGTCAAATTATAGACCAACATTGCATTTTTTTTATTACAATAGCCTAGGCTATTATTATATTACAAATATAATAGTATTCTTGATATTGCGACTGAGCACTTAGCTTACACAGTGTAATAGCCTACACCTTAATTTTGTTGTGAAACGTAATTAATTATTTTTATGCTAGTATTATTATTGATATTTTTAGCATCATCATCATCATAATCATCATTATTCACCGTCGTCACCATCGTCATCATTATATTTTGTATTTTGTATTATTATTATTATTATTATTATTATTATAAATACATTTTACACTATTCTGGCCTATCAACAATATTTCGATGTAGTGCCTCGTCTAGGGTAAACATCGCCCTCTGTTGACCGTCTTTGACTATAGGCCTAAGCACAGGCTAGACAATTATTTGTAGGCTTTTTATGCAACATTTGGATCGGCATGTTTGCATAAGTTGATCAGTAGACTAAGTAAAGGAATCGCCTTGCGTTCTCTGGCGTTTAGCCTACTTCGGACTTTATCCAATATTGCTATTTAGTCTATTGCAGAACTTTTAATTTAAAATATTAGCAAAATATCTACCCTGTCAAATTTCAGGTCGTCTCGAAATGACTTAGTATGATTTGACAACTGCCTACATTTACAATAATGCCATTTAGCAATAGATATATATTACAGTAAATGTATTTTATATGCTCTTGACCGCGCACGTGAAATTCAAGCGAGGAAGACTGTCATGAACGCGCATTTGAGACTTGACGTCACTGAAGCGCCCTGGCTCTCTAGAGCCGCTGGAAAAATGATGGGTAAT
Source organism: Amblyopsis hoosieri (assembly GCA_027564755.1). Taxonomy (NCBI): domain Eukaryota; kingdom Metazoa; phylum Chordata; class Actinopteri; order Percopsiformes; family Amblyopsidae; genus Amblyopsis; species Amblyopsis hoosieri. The sequence goes on along the minus strand of JAODUE010000021.1, from coordinate 3,450,207 downwards.
CGGATAGAGTTTTATCGAGGATACAAAGAAAATTACCACACTCAGAGCTGATTGATTTTTGCAACATGTTGTGACATTGACGCAGATTTGACCTCCGCGGGACAGACAAGAAGGTAGTTTGCTTGGAGATATTTTCTTTACAGGCTATTGTGTTAGCGATGAAAAAATGGTTCTGATTGACCACAGACGTTGGAATGAACAGTCGTCCCAACCAAATAATAACCGAAGTTCGTATTTGATATTCCATTATTGTAAGAAATAACTAGGAATTTAGATTAATTTGAATGAAGGCCTAGTTGTAATATTAATAGAGAAAAATGCTATGGCATGGGTGTCTCCACGAAAAGCTTGTATTTCTTCATGTTAGGATTGTGCAATCGATATGTACAAACTGTTATTTCTACTCTACATCGATCACATTAGATACCATGTATTTTGTTTTACATACTACAGTCCATATAACGCTGTATGCCATGGCTACTATACATATAGTACACGTCTGAATTCATTTTTCTTCCCTTGATCACTATGAAGTTTCCTCCGATATGTTAATCCATACTAACATAAAACTGTTAAATTAGACAATATGTGATTTCTGAAGAATGCAGTCAATATTGATTGAGCAAAGACTAGTCTACAAATCCACTACAACATAGCACGTAACGGCAGAAAAGTCAATCTGTTAGCTGCCGTGTTATTAACGCAGCTAGCTAGGCCACGCAGACGGCCAGCTAACATTAATTCCTAGGAGGAGCCTGGTAGTAGCAGACCTCGCTGAGCGCCTCAGCGTGAGCTGTAGAGATGAAACTGTCATAATGATACGATAAAATGTGTCAAAAGTACCTGCAATTTTTAAAGGTCACATCATTAAGAAACATTATTGAATAATGTACTGGTGATTTGTGAAATATAACAATTAAAAACATTTCAACCAATGTTAAGTAGTCAAACAGTTATTTTTTACACTTGGGTAGCTTGGAGGCTCGTGGTTTACTGTGGTAGGCTAATACCCATATAATTGTGTTTTCATTAAAGGTTCCTGTTATATTTTCAAAACTGGATGGTATCTTAATTCAGAAGAGGAACAGCCATAAGCCTGGCCTGTCACTGAATGTGAAGCACACATACTCTTTCCCGTTCTTCATGAATGTTGTGTTTTCCAATTCTTATTAACACGCATATACCACCGCATATTCATAAAACCGACAAGCAGACAGAGTTTCAGACCACACACTGAGTGGATTTGCACTCTTATCTTGCTGTCAGGTCCATTCTCTATTTAGCAAACAATGTACGGCAGTGCCCGATCTGTAGGCAGAGGAGATGCCAACCATAGCGGAGGAAGAGATGGAAGCAATGGCAGCAATCCGGAATCTGGCCGCTCCCCTCGCCTTCCCCGGTCCCCTCGAATGGGTCACCGCCGCACCAACAGTACGGGAGGTAGTGGAGGGGGACCTGGTGGTCCTGGAGGCAAGACCCTTTCTATGGAGAACATCCAGTCTCTCAACGCGGCTTATGCTAATTCAGGGCCAATGTATCTGAGCGATAATGAGGTGGCCATGGCAACTGATCACATCCCTAAAAGTGGCGGGACGATGACAACCATGGGTAGGCAGCGGGTGACGTATGGGTCGAGGGGCAGCAACAGTGGTGGTGTTGCTGCCAGTACCCCAAACATTGCCCCTTCAGGGCCCACCAATGCCTTGCTCCCTGGGGATATGATGGCAGGCGATGCCCTGGCTTTTGGGGACCACCACATGGCCTCCACTGTGCCACACTCCTTGCGGCAAGCCAGGGATAACACCATACTAGACCTGCAGGCCCAACTGAAAGAGGTATTTTCATAGGTTTCTATGTATTACATCGACGGCATAGGGCAGGTGTTTGACTGTTGCATATTCATCCTGTTTGCTCAGATTCTGCGTGAAAATGAGTTGTTGCGACGGGAGGTGGAGGTAAAGGAGAGCAAGCTGAGCTCCTCCATGAACTCCATAAAAACCTTCTGGAGCCCTGAACTGAAAAAGGAGCGAGTGCTTCGGAAAGACGAGGTCTCCAAAATTACTGTGTGGAAGGAACAATATCGCGTTGTTCAAGATGAAACGCAGGTGCGTATGGTGATATTTTGTGTTCACACAAGCAAAGAAAATGAGCATGGTACAGATGATGGGTGTTTTTGTAAATAAATTGATTATAATTCAGGATTATGCTCTGTTGAAACCATGGAGATAAATATATACTATCATATTTACAGTGCATCTGGATAACTCTGTATAGGCTAAATACTTACACACTTATACAAGTTAGAGATGGTTTTAGAAACATCCAGCTAATCATCTTCGACAGCTACACTATATGCTCATGTTTAATAGATCAAAGACTAAATCAGTAATAGCTGAATTAGTATTTATGTAATCTGTGGACTTCTAGACTTGCAGTGTGCAGAGTATCAACACAACTACAAACACGGTGTATACTTACTACAGCTATATATTATATTAGTGACCATCTCTAGGGAACAATAGATTTTTTTTTAATGGCATTTTCATTTGTCCTTCTGATTAATCATTAAACCGAGCATCATAAGTGGGGTTGTGAGATTACATTAGCTTCTTGCTTGCAAATATATGAACCACTTCCTATTTGGGTTCACAGCTCGGTTACAATTTCTTTTGTTTTTATTGTGGGACAAACCAAAATCAAGTCACTGTGTTATAGTTCATTATCTTCCCCCCCCCATCCTTACCACATCAATCTATCACCTTAGTTTCCATTATCTTTCTATGTCCTCTGAAAGTGAAGAGACGTTGGCTCTTTAACTCCCTGCTCGGTCTAGGTTAAACAAAGTTTAAGAAAAATTTGACATATTAAAGTTTCTCTAACCACATTACTAATTAGAATACATTTTCTGAAAAATATTTCCTGCGTGTACAGTTAAATTTCCTGTGCTTGCTTCCAAGGGGTTTAATCCATTAATGGCCGTAGTGGAGCCATAATCTGGTGTGCGCACTACTGCTGAGTCACTAAATCATGCTGGTAACAAACTCTCCATAATGCCCAACTACGTGTAAGGCTAATCAGTGGCTGCTTTAATTCAAAGATGTCTGCTTTTATGTGTTAGCCTACTCCTCCCACACATGCAAGAACAGACACAAGCACACACACAAAGGCATCTGGCTAATTACCCTTGTGTTAAAATGTCCACCCTCTCCAGGAGCCAGCCTCCCGATGAGTGCGTATTAGTATTTGTGCATCCACATTAGTCTGCAGCATTTTGATGTGGCGAAATGGCCGTCATCTTCTGTTTCCCACTAAAGCAAGACAGCCACTTGACTAATAATTAGTTATTAATCAGTTACTTGTTGACAAAGTGTCAATGTCCCACTTATTAGCGGAAGTTCTGAAATGTTAACGATGCTTTGTCAACTCAAATGTGAGTGGTTGTAAATTAACGAGATACCTTTTTTTAAATGTAGTTTTTAGAGCGACTGGGGGAAGAGCTTGTGGAAAAGTGTACGGACTGTCACACTGTGTGTTGTGACTTTACTGCAAGCTTATCTGTTTTGATCGGTAAAGTCAGTATATCACATCACATGTCTTTCTGCCGTCCTCCTCCTCGCTGAAACACCTCTCTGTTGTCTCTCTCCAGGCAGAGCGTGAACACCATTGGGTGTGAAGGTGTGTGGTGGTGGGGGGTATATCAGTGCAGCAACGGCAGTGAGTCAGCTTTAGTCACGGGGTGGCATGGTGCTGAAAAGGGAGGGTTGGTGAGAGGGGAGGTGACAATATTGGGGAAGTGATGGGTGAGTGAGCAGGGAGAGGAGAGCGTGCGGAAGACAAGGAGCGACTGATTTGAAGGGGAATGAGGAGGAGGAGGAGGAGGACTAGCCAAATAGGCAGAGGCAGACACGGAGCGCTCCCTTTGTTTTGTTGTCTGAAAGCCTCACAGCTGCTGTAAACCGGGGAGTGTAATACAGCATTGTGTCGGTCTCACAGCAGCTCTTGCCAAGTGCCTGTGGCATCAAATGCCACAAACAATGCAACACTATACGAGGCTGATTCAGTTTCACCAGTTGTGTTTCTCCAGGCATGAAATGTAAGACTGTCCACAAGGCCAGGCCCCTGTGGTTTTACCTCACTGGGCATCAATACATTCTCAGTCATATGAGGCAGACTATCAACAAAGTATTCCATCAGGACCTATTAACATGAAAAGGGGTTGGTTTCTTGCATCCTGTGTTTCAGTGACAAAAATACATTTGTGTCTTTTCAATCCTTTTGTATGAAGGCTTGTATGAATGCATCATACATTATTAATTTAAACACTTTGGCATTTTAACGTACAACACAAAAAAACAATTAGCAATTGGAACATTTCTAGGTTTACAATACACAGTTATATAAATTATTGTGTGTGTGTGTGCGTGCGTGTGTAAAATCCTCTGTAAGAATAGACCTGTAAGTTATGGGCTTTCTATAGGTAGTTTACATCAATATTTAAATGGTGGTTGCATTGGAGAGTTAAGTGGAGGTTGAACAAAGTTCTCATTCAAGCTCCTCAGAGAGCATAATAATAATAATAATAATTATTATTATTTCAGGACGCCTTTGAAAACACTCAAGTACATAGGCAAATGTATACAGTAGATCTATAAAAAACATTTGGTTAAGATGCCCACAACATGCAAATTCTGATAGCAGGTGATACAGTATTATAAAACGGTCTCTAATGGCTTGTAGAATTACATGCTTGTAATATGAAAAATATGGCATGATGAGTTGCGTATTTAAAGACGGTGTCAGTCATTTTCGAGAATGCTTACTAAATTCAAGTTAGAATGAAAACAATATTCCTCTGCGGTGCCGCCCCACACATCGAAACGCATTGTGAAGCAAAGCGTAGTACTACGGCTTTGTTGTTGTGAGCGGTGTTAACCACTTTGTTTATGTTCCTATTTACGGAGCCGGGGCTGTGTAGAAGTATCAGATTCTTTTTTTCAACACGCACAGAGAACGGTAAACTAGCGAAATGAGAGGAGACAATGGGTGAATTTTACTAAATGTGTATTGGCTTACAATTCGCTTGCAATAGCTGACTTAACCTTTAACGTTGCATATGTTTAACATCTTCATTAGTGCTTACTAACGAAGGTTGTAGGGGAAATAGACATGCAGTGTACAAATGTTCTTTCCTTTGGCTGTAGCATCTGCAGATGACTGTTCAAGCCCTTCAGGATGAGCTGAGGATCCAGAGGGACCTGAACCAGCTGTTCCAGCAGGACCCATCCAGACACGGGCGCGATTTGTCTCTGACCTCTGAACCTAGCGAGGAGAACTACCGGCGGCTGCAGGGAGAGCATGAGCGGCAAGCCAAAGAGCTGTTCCTCTTGAGGAAGACCCTGGAGGAGATGGAGCTGAGGATCGACACGCAGAAGCAGACACTGGGGGCGAGAGATGAGTCCATCAAGAAGCTTCTGGAGATGTTGCAGAGCAAGGGTGTGTTTGACTTGAGCTCTGCTTAGGCCTCCAGGAAGATTTGCAAGACCACTTCTAATTAGCTGTTTTACCCTTTCATCCCAAAGGAACTTGGGCTCTATTTTATTGATCTAAGCGCATAGTCTAAAGCGCAAGGCGCAAACTGCATTTAGGGCGTGTCCAAATCCATTTTTGCTATTTTAACGACAGATAAACGGTCAGTGCGCAAAGTTAAAAAGGGTCGGACATACTGTCATCATTATTCATGGATTTTTTTTGGGTGTAACGTATGATAAATGAATCAGTCATGTCCCATTCCCTTTTTAAAAAATCCAATCACTTTCCGCTGCCTCAAGATATCAATGCACTAGACCACACCTCATGTAGAACAACACACCCACGAGCGCTCCAATGGACGCAAGTGCATTTGCTATTTAAACAACCTGGGCGCTGGACGGGAAAATGACAACGGCGTGGGTCTGAAGCTAGCAAAGACACTTCCTGCTTTGCGCCACACTGCGCCGGTTGTAAGATAGGGCCTTTTAGAGTGGCCTCATTTACATGTATACAAATGACTTGGACAACATTTTGCTCGAAAATATGCTCTAGATAGTAATTTTTCTAACTTATTTTTATAATACTGTTTACATACATAGTATTTTCTTGTTGCTGCAGTCAAATGCCCTGCTGGAGGGCACTATTACTGTGGATAACATTGAATTGAGAGACTGTTAGTTATTCTGCAGATGGTGTTAACTGGCAATGGCTCCTGTATCCTCCAGTAAAGGTTTCTAATTGTTGCTGTTCCAGGGCCGTCTGCCAAGGCGTCTGAGGAGGATCAAGAGCGCACTAGAAGACTGGCCGATGCAGAGATGCACAGGCACCACCTTGAGAGCTTGCTGGAACAAAGAGACAGAGAGATCGGTGCACTAAGAGATGTAAGTTGTTGTTGTTTTGCTTCCCGTTCTTTCTTTCAACACACTCCTCATGTCGTTTTCCATGTCCCGTCAACAGGAGTTGCACCGCAGATACGAAGGAACCCCCGAGTCCACCAAAACCAAGGCTCTTCAGACCGTCATCGACATGAAGGTGGGTGTGCTAGCTAGAGCTGTGGGTGTGCTAGCTAGAGCTGTGTAATGTGTAATGTTGCGTGTCATTCTGTGTGTGACCCTGTGTCAAACCTTCCTGTGTCAGGATGCTAAGATCAACTCGATGGACAGGAGTCTGAGGGACATGGAGGAGGAGCTGTTGATGATGAAGTCCAACGGGCTGCTGAGCTGCGAGGAGCGCCAGGAGGAGATGAAGCAGATGGAGGTCTACCGCAGCCACACCAAGTTCATGAAGAACAAGGTCGGCTGTGTAACAATATACCCACAGTCCTCAAACGTCCTATTCAGATTAAGACCCATATAGTTCTGCTTGTTGGTATAAGGTTCATGTATTCATATTATAACACCTTTGGAATACATATAGTATATGTATTCCAAATGCTTATTTAATATCTATCTCTTGGCTGCTATACTATGTTATGCTACGTTATACAGCCCTTTTGATCATATTTGTGTTGCGCACATCTTTATAAAACGGCCTTTTGAGATATATCTATTCCTCGTCCCTTCTGGTACATGCACCTATGTCTTCAGATGGAGCAGGTGAAGCAGGATCTGTCCAGAAAGGACACAGAGATGCTTGGACTGCGGACCAAGCTGGAGACGCTCACCAACCAGTTCTCAGACAGCAAGCAGCACATTGAGGTCCTGAAAGAGTCCCTGACGGCAAAAGAACAGAGAGCTGCTATCTTGCAGACGGAGGTAAAGCTGGACATGCTGTCATTTCCCACCCGCACAGAGGGTGCTTTCATTCTCAGAACCCGTTATCTGCCTCCTAGGGGTTTTTCTAAACCCTTTTATTAACCAAGTTGGTTGGTTAGGAGTATGTAGTTGCCGGTGCTAGTGTGTACATATTCAAGGCAATACACTCCAGAGCAGGTGATTATAAAACTAAATTGCTACTTTATTGCTGGTAAATTGTCAGAAAAGCACCTATGAGCTATACCAGTGCTGGTTGAAATCACAATGGCACTCATTTATGAAACGTGTGTATGACAGAAATCTGTGTGAGCGCGATAATTTCCACACAAAGGTCGGCATTTCTCATTTTGAACCGATTTGGTGGTGAGCGGTAGCAACGATCAAACCTCACGTCAAGTCTCAACTCGTGTACGCAAGTTATACTTGCGGTGCAGCAAAGTAGAGCTGTTTTTTAGACCGTAAGCTGATTCTGACAGGCATTCAAGCATAGCATTTACATTGACATATTCATTGTAATATGTAGCATGGCAAAATATTATTATATTTCCTATGACCGTCTAGTCCTATCAGCTGTAAACTAGTATAGCCTGTATGACAGAGGAAAAATAAACATGTAATTTTTGCCTGTGGGGTTCTGTGTATAGGATATGGCGTGCAAGTTAACAAGGTGTTATTTGATTATCCAATGCTGACTAAATCTAGTCGATGTAAAGACAGCTGTGACCTATGTCGTCTCAGCGCAGCCCTAACTTGGGGCTCATATGAAGTCACAACCTCATTCATTGCTTCTAAAATGTGTTAATAGTTATGTTTGGCGACACAGAAAATGAAGGTGCAGCGTTAAATAAATAAATAAATGTTTTATTCATGCGACACACTTTTCAGGTTCATTTATACTTGTGTCTGAACACCACTGATGTCTCTCATTTAGGCCTATCTATAGAAACATCATTAAATTAAGCAATACTTAAACTCCAACCGTCTAATATTTATTGGGCTATAGCATACACCACATTGTAGGCATATAGCCTATGAATTTAGGCAACCATTAACTGGCCAGTAAACAGGTGGAGCTTGCGAAAAGTTCATTTTCTTTTGATGTTTTACGAATCTCAATTTCGTAAACTCTAGGGCCAAGACCTCTAAATCCAACATATTTGGGGGAGTTGTTTTCCACTGCCGCATTTATCAACGCGCGATCATTCTTACACTGAATTGGCGAGATACTGTTTCATAAATCACACGCTGTTGTAAGATTACGTTTGCGCTTGGATCTGCGCTGGTTTCAATGTTAGTTTGATAAATGAGGGCCATTGTACTTTGTTCAGAATTTAGTTCTGGTGGATTTGATGATGTTTCATAGCCATGCCTGTACCGAGTTTGTTCCATCTGCCCTCTACTGGCAAGGTGGACGCTCTGCGCTTGCGGCTTGAAGAGAAAGAGGCTACCCTCAATAAAAAGACTAAGCAGATCCAGGAAATGTCTGAAGAGAAGGGCACACTGAACGGGGAGATCCACGACCTCAAGGACATGCTGGAGGTCAAAGAACGCAAGGTCAATGTGCTGCAAAAGAAGGTAAGGCCAGTAGCTCACCCAACCCAAGGTTAAGTTTGCTTCATGACAAGACATGAATACTGGGATACGTCTGTGGGGGGGGGGGGGGGGGGGGGGGGGGGGGGGGGGGGGGGGGGGGGGGCGGGGCGGGGGGGGGGGCCGG
>JAODUE010000021.1:3417467-3439967 GCA_027564755.1 Amblyopsis hoosieri | reverse complement strand
GAGGGTACGGGGCATTGATTTGACCCAGAAGCATTTAATGGATGACGGCTCTATTTGACGTAACGCCATCCTGCTGACTGTCCTGTTTACCAAATGGTTTGCTAACCGGCCTGTTGGCCACCCACAGGCTCAGACTGCTACCATGGAGGCTCAAGCCAACACAGAGCTGAGTGAATGCATTGCCAGTCTGGAGCAGGAAGTTGCCCGCCACAAGGAGGATTCTGGGAAGGCGCAGGCTGAGGTGGATCGGCTGCTGGACATCCTCCGGGAAATGGAGAATGAGAAGAATGACAAAGACAAGAAGATCAATGAGCTAGAGAGGTGTGTGTGTGTGTGTGTGTGTGTGTGTTTACATTTTGTTTTTTGTTCCAAAAATGACAATATTCATACTAAGCTGTTTACGTGTCTACTTCAATGTCCACTATTCCACTTACGTGCAGCTGTACATTTTCCGATTTATACTCTTTACATAACTTACCCGCCCAGAGAAATGTCTCTACTCAAACTGCATTAATATTCTAAAATGTGGACAAATGCTGGGTGAACCGCTTGTGCTATTTTGCTAAGTTTTCTGCACATATCATACAGTAAACCCCCCTGTATACGCATATTTGGAATTCTGATGTATACATGTTCCGGAAACCCAAATAATATCGGCATATCCCGCGTGTCTTAATTGGAAAATGTATTTAGTAATATGCCGTTTACATGACTCCTATCAAATTCGCAATATTGCTATAGTCAGAATAATAGTGGAATGATAGTGTGCGTGTACACGTTGCCAGTGTGATTATAGTAGCCTCCTTCTTTCATTCCCTCTTTTCTTGGTGTCTGAATCTGTTTTTCTCTCCTGCCTTTTCATCTTTTGCAATGGAAATCTTATCGCCAAACCAGTCTGACCTCCAGGTTAGTGTTTCACATCTGCGCCATCTCTTTCTCTCATTATATTCATGTCTTTTTTTCTACACTATTATGCACCACTCCCTATCCCCAACTTTTGTTTCTCTACCATTTTCCCTCCATACAAGCCTCTACCCTCTTGTCACATAGACAACTCTTGTGCCATGCTCCTGTATTCTCATATTTCCTTTGTGTGTAGTTCATTTTCTGTTCACCCACGATATGTATCTGGGTGGGACTGACTCCTGTCTCTAAGGCTGCAGTCTGAAATTAAATGTTTTATTCTTTCTTATTCTAAAGCAGAGGTCTTCAACAGGGGGTCCTCCAAATGATTTGATCCTAAACTTTATTTTGTGATACAAAAATAAGATAAATTAACATGATACAAAATATACATAAATACAACCTGTGCTATAAATATATAAATGTCAATTATTATATTAATGGCTTAGTGGCCTATGTTTATACATGGCACTAAATGCCACCATACATACACATTATTGTTGGCCCAGCAACTACATATTATACACTGTATGTGATAGGGGGTCTCTGTGCCGTGTGACATCAGCGAAGGGTCCTTGGCCCCTGAAAAACATTGAAGACCTCTGTTCTAAAGTGTCTTAAATAATTGCATTGTTTGGAGTGACTGTAATAGTGTTATATAGTGGATAGCAGACTATGTGCACCAGTGTAGCTATACTGCATATCCAACTGTCCACCCCTATATCCCATGACGCCCCTGCAGGCAGACGAAGGATCAGTCGAAGAAGGTGGCATCTCTGAAGCACAAGGAGCAGGTAGAGAAGAGCAGAAACGCTCGGCTGATGGACGAGGCTCGGAAGCGGGAGGACAACATGTCTGAGAGCTCCCAACAGGTCAAGGTGCGTGAAGTGATTTTAAGGCTGCCGTACACCTACGCAGCATATGTGTTTATTTATACTCTATATGTCTGATTTGTGGCGTCTGTCAGGGTGAAACATTAATTACTATAAATGGTTATTTTGAATAATGCAGTTTGCTGACCTAAAACATTAGCAGCAAGTAATCCCCCCCCCAAACAGCATTTGATTAATCTGCAAATGTAACTCATATCACCTGTGGGGGTATACATTTGTTTTAACTGTTAAAACTGCTTATACAAACAAATCACAAGTAAAGTGAAAATCTAGGTTTAGTGTGTGACCTTTATTTTTTCCCCTTACTTTTATATTTGTCCCTGCAAAGGAGCTCTTGTTTCACATGCTGTTGTGCTCTTATTTTTCCAGTTCTCAGTCATTTTTTTCAATATTATTTAGGCAAATAAGTAAAAATAAGAACACTTGTTTGTTTAGGCAACCCAATGGAGAACATGTTTCACCACAATCCCACTTGATATTTATTGATTTGATTTATTTACTTATTTATCAGGATACTCTGCGTCTGAAAACGGAGCGCATAGAGGAGTTGGAGGAGGCTCTGAGAGAGAGCGTTCAGATTACAGCCGAGAGGGAGATGGTTCTGGCACAGGAGGAGGCTGCCAGGTCTCTCCAGGAGAAACAGGTACAGAAGCACCTCACTTGTCAAAACGGGGCTACCCCAAAAAAGCCAGAGAACACACGGCGTTCCTCTTTCTCTTGGCTGCTGTTGTGTTCTCACGTCATTATCCACGTTCCTTCTGTCTCCTAGCGTTCCACTATTGCCTCTCAGTTCTTTTATCTTTGCCTGTGGTTCTCTCTTGTCTTGTCTCTGCTACACTCAGAAGCACTCACTCAAACCAATGCATGAGTCCAACCACGTCCACTTTCAGTGGTCCAAGGTACGAGCCGGGTTCTCACTTTGCCCAGTGTGTGTGCGCCTCCCACTCCCTCCACCTCCCCCCATCAAGTTATCAGCAACAGTGCTGTGTTTACCTGCCATCTGCTCTTTCATTGGCATCACGCAGCCAATAGACCTGTCTGATGAATTATTTACTCCAATTACAGTCCGCTATTGATGTAGCATAATGGCACACTTGTGCACCTTTTTAAGTAGACGGCAGGTAAAATAAAGCGTAGTGCCAACGCGGTTTAATGGTCCATTTTGCCCTGGCCGATGTCGAAGCAGACTCCCGTTGTTGTTTACCCGGCAGCTCTTGTTATTTCTACTGTCCCCCCGCCTCCTTAGAGCATCTGATAGTGCTATCTCATCCAGAAAAGCCCCAATGCATTAAAGCAATTAAATTAGGTTCATGTTTCAATTATTTTGTGTGTGTGTGTGTGTGTGTGTGTGTGTGTGTGTGTGTGTGTGTCCAGATGGAAGAGCTGCTTGGGGGGATGGAGAAGGTAAAGCAGGAGTTGGAGTCAATGAGGGCCAAGCTGGCCTCCACCCAGCAATCTCTGTGTGAGAAGGAGGCCCACCTCACCACCTTGCGAGCCGAGCGCAGGAAACACCTGGAAGAGGTGCTTGAGATGAAGTAAGACTTCATCTCAAGCATGCGCGCACACACACACACGATGTCAGGGAGAATAGACTGTAGATTATTGATGCGCTACCTAAGTGTTGTAAAATGTCAGCCAATTCTGGCCCTCCCCTGTAGACAGGATGATAGCCTGCATCAATAATAAACGATAGTTTTTTCCTCCAGTTAGTGTAGTCAGCTATTGCAAGCTAAATGTAAGCTAATACACTTTTTGTCAAATTCACAAATATCTCCTCATTTCGCTAATTTACTGTTCTGTGCGTGTTGAAAAAACGATCTGATACTTCTACACAGCCCTGGCTCCGTAATTAGTAACATAAACAAAGCGGCGAACACCGCTCATATCGACAAAGCCGTAGCGCTACGCTTTGCTTGGCAATGCATTTCTTTGTGTGTTGCGCTGCCCGCGGAGGACTGCGGAGCGATACTGTTTACAGTATCTCCTTAACGCCTTTACTCCTACAGTTACAGATACAGTTAGCAAGAATGACTGACCATACTTTTAAATTCCACCTTTTATATCCACCTCACAGACAGGAGGCACTGCTGGCTGCCATTAGTGAGAAGGATGCTAATATTGCGCTACTAGAGCTGTCTTCCTCCAAGAAGAAGAAGACTCAGGATGAAGTAGCTCTGCTGAAACGGGAGAAGGACAGACTGGTACAACAGCTTAAACAGCAGGTGGGGAAATGTGATTAGTGGGTTTTTGTGTATCAGGACATAATCGGGGGGGTGGCTGTACTTGGTCAGGGAGCAATGGGGATGATTACTGTTCCATGTTTGTTTGTTTTTTCTACTTTTTATTTGATCCCTACCATTTTATGTACAGACTCAGAACCGGATGAAGTTAATGGCAGACAACTATGAGGACGACCATCTGAAGACTACGCCTGACCAGACAAATCACAAACCCTCTCCTGATCAGGTAACTTCACATCGGTACATGTGGTCTTGGTCTACTGTATGCATGTTTGCTGTAAAACGCGAAAAGGAAAATTGTATACAATACAGTATATACTGTATACATACAGTAATTGTGTGTGTGTAATTCACTCACTCACTCACTCACTCACTCACTACTGGTCAAAAGTTTTAGAACACCCCAATTCTTCCAGTTTTTTATTGAAATTCATGCAGTTCACTGTGTCATGGTACTTTTAAATGTAAGTTAAAAATATATAATGGAATCAATGTATAAATGAAAATGTATTCTAAACTTTTGACTTTTCAAAGTATCCACCTTTGGCAGATATAACAGCTGAGCACACTAGTGGCATTCTGTCTACAATGGAAATCAAATATTCTTCAGAACGTTAATCCCAAATCTGTTGCAGAAGTTCCCATACATGTATGGCACTTGTAGGTTGCTTTGCTTCCCTCTTCTGTCCAATTCATCCCAAACCAGCTCAATGGGATTCAAGTCTGGTGATTTGAATCCCATTCAAATCACCAGATTATTATAAGATTATCATCTTGTGATTCTTTCCTAAAGTAGTTCTGACATTGCTTGGACTTATGTTTTGGGTATCTTGCTGTAAAATGAACCCCTGACCAACTAGGCGCATACCAGAGTGTACTGCATGGCCCTGCAGAAGGCTGTGGTAGCCATTTTGGTTCAGGGTGCCTCTCACTTTGTACAAGTTATCGACCCTGGATCCAGACCATAACGCTTCCTTCTCCATGTTTGATAATTGATGTCACACACTGAGGAACCATCCTTTCGTCTAATCGATGGAGTTCAAAAACCTTGCGCGATGAACCAAAGTTTTCAAATTTTGATCCACCTGTCCATAACACCTTCTTCCAGTCTTCAGTAGTACATTGGCAGTGTTTCATGGCTCAGGCAAGCCTCTTTTCATTATTCTGACATCTTAGCAATGGCTTTCTTGCTGCATCTCGACCTGTCAAACTGCAGCTCGAAGGTTTCTCTTTACAGTTGAAACTGAGACTTTCTTATTACGACCACTATTAAGCTCTGCTTGAAGCTGTTGTCCTGTGAACCGCCTATGCCTCAAGCTGTTGACTCAAGCTGAACTTTTCTTCTGATTCTGTTGTGGCTTTGGGTCTGCCAGACCTCTTCCTGTCAGTTTCCCCTAGTTTCGGAGTGCCTTTTGATGGTGAAGGAGACTACTCCCTGACACCTTGAATTTCATGGCCATTTCTTCCGACATTTTTAAGTGGTATTGCCTTTTTCCTGCCATTTTTATAACACTACTTTCTGAAATTCAATACTGTTCAAAAAATTCTCATGAGTGTATGGAACCACAGTGTGTTCCAACACTACTTTTATGCAGACGGGGGTTGTAAGTAATCAAGGCAAGTTGGGAACCGTGTGGGAGTTGGTAGCACCAACGTTCAAGGCTTGATCAACCTCCGTTGCTGCAGAATAGCTTTAAGTTGTTAACCAATGTCTTGTTCCCTGAAAAAGGCATTTTTGTATAATTCTGAAATGTACATAATTTTTTTTGTTCCGAGTAACCTTACACATTTTTTTAACCCCTGGCAGTTCACCACTTACCTTTGTACAATTTCAAGCTATTCATTGGACTTGAACTGCTTGAATTTCAATAATAAACTTGAAAAATTGGGGTGTTCTAAAACTTTTGACCGGGTGTGTGTTTGTGTGTGTATATTAGTAACAATTATATATTTAAAGTGTAACAGCACCCTAAATTGTATGTTTTGAGCTGTAAAGTAAATAAGACGTAACTGATGTGACACATAAATGCTGGTGTTAATACTGACAAAATGTAAATTTTTATAAAAATCTCCATTTGATGGTCTGAAAATGGCTCTACACATCATAGCTGTTAAAAATCGCCTTAGGACATGGCTGGATTCCAACAGTACACTTGGTCCGCTCTTACGCCATCAAAATCACTTGATGTTAATGTGGGGCCCCCTCTCAGCCCCTCCCCTCGCTCATTGCTCATATTTGCATCTTTCAAAGTTGTGCAGTGTGTGGAGTCAGGCTCAGAGCTGGGGTGAAGTTGCAGTTTAATTGGTTCAACCTTGTCAGGATAATTGTAGTGTTGTTGTGACTATAAGCTGTGGTTATCTGTTCCGCCTGCTGTTGCTGCAGCTGTAACTATGCAAACACTAACCAAGCATTTCTTCCTAATGCTGCATTTGGCTTGACCTACACTTAATAGGATGACGAAGAAGGCATTTGGGCGTAGCCTACACTTCGCCCTCACTCTCTCTCTCTCTCTCGCAGCTATTTTGTTCAGAAGGGTGAGCACTAACAAAAGCCAGGCTCGTCAACGCCTGACTCGTCTTGCCTCGTCAACAGTGACTCGTCTTGCCACATTGCATGTTCACCCATCTTGCATCTAATTTTCCTGTTGTTTTTTTGCTTCCATATTTTTCTTTCATTGGTGTCGGTCACACGCCCTTTCCAATGTTGATCGTGTGTGTTTTTTTGTTTGTTTGCCACTTGTTAAGGCATTTTTTCTACAAGAGCAAATCTCACCTCTCATCCTGTACTCGGTTGACAATTGTTTTTTTAGTGGCTTGGGGGATTCTATATAATTTGTAGTTGTGCATGCAAGCTAATAGGATAAGATTATTTTGAATCCTGTCATTAAATGGATGGATATTTGATCTGCACATCCCTATCTGACTCCCCCACCCCTTGATTGTCAATTGCCCACCTAGTAATAAGTACATTTTCTTGCATGTAAGCATAAGTATGGCGTATCTATTCACTAATATTTCATCAGCAAAGGAGTTTTGTGACTATCTAGCCATGCATGCAGATGCTATGAGTTTATTTTTCTTTTTCAGTTTGTGCAACATCTGTGCTTTATTCTTGACGCGTTTGTGTTTAAGTCTGGTGGGAGCTGCCATTTTGATCCATGTTCCTCTGTGTTGACGTGTGAACCTAGCCACTCACAGGTTGTCTCCTGCCCACAGATGGTCCCCCCTCTCCTAGCCCACTCACAGAACCGCAGTAAGCTCAAGCTGTACATTGCCCACCTGACAGACCTCTGCCACGACCGAGACCCCAGCATCCTCAGTCAGTTCATGCCACCCCCTCACTATCACCTCGGCGACCCCCCTGCCTGGGAGGAGGAGCTACAGAAGATGACCCATGACCAGGTAGGGGAGGAGGGAACTATGGCTCCTTCCACTGACAGCTCTGCTCTGTGTATTCTTAAATGTAATAGATCTCGCCAGTCGTACGTCATTATGCCCATATAAGGACTTCTGGATCTAAGCATTTTTCCCTATTAGAAAAATTAATGGCGTTTTCTTCCCTACCACGGTCTGTGATTAACTCGTATGTTGCAAATGTACCTGTTATGTCACAGACACGCATTCCCACTTGAAACTACTGGTGTTTCTACATTTAGAGACCGCTAAGTAGTCAAAGTAAGCATTGTATTGCTCCAGCGCATATAAAATATGTCACCAGGATCACTCGAGGGACTGTGATGTTACCATAGCAACTTACATTAGTAAGAGCGCAGCTCTGTCTGTCCGTATTCGTTTTACAGCGTTTGCTTCCTTTTTCAAGGATGATCAAAAGAGTTTTTTAAGGGGGGAGAATCATATTAAATCTGTGCATGTAGAGCAGTTCAGCTCAAGTTGAGGCCAGGCTGCAGCGCTTGTTAGGGTAAGCTATAAGAAGGGAAAGTTGGTGTCAGTGTCAGCTACGGTAGCTAACACGTAACACATTGGAGTATGTTCAGTTAATTTAGCAATATTATTCAAAATAATCTTCACTTTGTCAGTCCAGCAAGGTGTCAACAATGTTATGTAATAGCACACCCACAGTCTCAGTATTTATTTGACATGCTTTCATAACACCATGATTGATATTCACGATGTATTTATTATTAACACTATTAAAAACCTAGAAAATAGTACCTATTAAAATTACTAGCTTGCTGGATCCTTTTGGAGATTTGCACATTTTCGAAGGGATAGGGTACCGGAAGGTAGGAAACGGAGGCCACCCGCTTTATTTAAACCTTTCGAGCTGTGACGCATGTAATCTGCGCCGGTAGTTGATTCTTTACTTTTGCAGTTAGCAAACAGCATATAAATTAAAAACGAAGACCTCAACATATCTGAAATGTAAACCAAAAGATCACTTTTTTTGTTGTTGCAGTGAATAAAACGGGAGCATGGCATAACCCAAAACGAAACTATAAGAAAACTGCCATTCTGCGATACTATTCACTTTTTAATTTTAGACTCGGAAGTGCTCCCGTGACAACACGACTGGTGAGGTCTATAGCATGATGCAGTTTATTCAAAAGGTCTAAAAGGTAGAGTTTAGAGCCATTGATTGCTTTGTTGTTTTCAGATCTCCAATGAACACATCGAAGTAACTAAATGCTTGGCTTATTGTCTGTCTATGCTAATAACAAGGTATCTAATGTGTTTCAGCTGGAACGTGAGCTGGAGGTGTGTGAGAGGGAGAGCAGTGAGCTTCAGGAATACGCCAACTCAGTGCTCCAGCAAATTGCTGACTACTGTCCTGATATCCTGGAGCAGGTGGTCAATGCTCTGGAGGAGTCTTGCTGATCTCGGCCAGAATCTGTCAAACCCATAGTCTTCAGGTGACCTTTGGGCAGGCCCAGATGACCTTCAGACCACCATAATGAACACATTTTTAGAGGAGGGGGTATCATCCCTCATTCCAAGGCTCTTTCTTCTCACCTGTCAGTTGTGGGAGAATATGTATCCCTGGGCGTATCCACACATTTCAAAGCATTGGTATTGCTCGCATCAGGTTGATTACTTTGACTCATTACCGCCCCTTGAAATCACCGCATGGGTTTTCCCAGAAGTTAACCTCAACCTGGCTGATCCCAATATGACTGGGGAATGAGGAGTCCCTGCACCTAATGAGATCTGCTTGGTGTTAATATAGATGTTAATTTTTAGTGTAGAATATATTTCTGTACTAAAATAGCAAGTGGTTTGAAACTAATCAGAAATACAGCTGCTGGTGATTCCTGCATTTGCAGTCGTTGGGTTAGAGACAGGGGGGTCCATGAGGTTTTTAAGGCATGCACCCTGTTCTGAACCTGCGACAAAACAGAGCACCCTTTTAGTTCCAAATAACTTTCTCAAATTATGAGAGAGAGAAAACCGTTCCGTTACTAGCAAAGCATTGTTTTATTTCAAGTTTTGCACAGTGTCCGCTTGTTTGACGTATGCGATGTTGCTTCTTTTTAGAATGTTCTAGTGGCCTTTGAGCATGCACAGAGATCAGTACTGGACCTAATGCAGGGATATTTATTCCTCTGTACTATTGGTGCTAAGGCATGATGTAAGAATCATTCAGTCTAATCTGACCATTGTCTCATCCAAGGTTTTCTGTATATATTACTTAAAGCCCACATAAACATGATTTAGTTTTTGATTGAATCACTCAATAATGCCACTCCTGTATTGTCTGAAAGTGATTTACTTAATTTCCCCAACGGGGTTAAGTGGTAATTTCAATCTAATCTTCAGGGCTGATTTTTATTTTTTATTACTGTGATCACATTTACAGAAAATTAGTCAATTTTAAGTGGTATTTGAATTTTTAGCTCGGTTTGTACATAACGAGCTAAGTAACACGTAGTGACTGAATAAAAGTATTTAGTGAAAGTGGATGTGCATTCTTTAACAAAAAACTAAACTGAAGTTAAAAGTAGTGCAGTTGTCTTGTGTGTCTTTTTGTCTTATGACGTTACTGCCATAACTTGCAGAAAGTCATGATCTATAGATATATAAATACATATTATACATATATAAAAAATGTTTACGATATGAATATGCATTGAATGTTTGCACAAAATCTTGAGGGGCAAGTTGCTCTGAACAAATGCCTGTCAAGTTAGTGTCCTGCAACAGAGGGAGAAAATGTGTCAAATGTCAAAATGTGAACTTCAAATGTAATGGGAGAGTACTTTATCTTGCATTTATTTCTAGTAAGTCTTATGTATTTCACACATGGTGATGTAAATGTAGTATCCTAGGATCCCAGTGTTTTTTGCCCTCCAAATGTCAAGTTTGAGTGTCTAGCGGGGGAGAATATTGTGGTAGGCACTCTGCCTGCTTTGAAAAAGCCTCTCCAAGCATGGTCCTCGTGTTAGCACCACTGTAAAATGTCATGTAGCACAGTTTATTGGGGAAACAAAGAGTGAGGATGGATAGGTCAAATCCCCTTCGTACAAAAGTAGACGACCATGTTTTGTTAAACATTAGATTGCAACCTATGTCAAAAAGATTGAAGGCTTTCACTGAAAGTATTCATTATAATCTAGCAGTTTATGAGGGCCTATCTTGGATGCCATTCTGTGCTGACCTGGCATGTTGTCCCCTCATAATCACTCATCTTTTAATGTATTCTGAAAAAGGAAGTATTTTCAAAGTGTTCAATACCTTTCATTGGCGTGTGTATCCATGCCCTTGCCTTAATGTCTTTCATTTACCAACAATTTAGATAGGAACAGAGTTTATTAGGGGGCTTCTATCACAAGTGTAATTTTTTTGTTTTGTAAAAAAAAAATGTACTGCCTTATGTGTTGAGTCAAACTGTAAAAAGAAAGCAAAACAGACATGAGTATTTTGTATGTATGTAAATAAATGTCTTGAAAGATGTTCTTACATTATTACAAACTGGAACTGTTTAGTTGACAAGGGAAAGTATTGGATTAATCTATTTTATCTACCTTGACTAAGAAGTTAACTAGATTTGTGTGTGTGTGAACCTAATATATAATTATCACTTTAAAATACTGCAACAGGGCAACATTTTAAACATTTGCTATCTTTATTTATAAATATCACTAGGCCTACTATATGAATATAAATCAAATGTTTAATGTAACATACTTTCCTTAGGGACCACTGGGGAGAAAGAACTGGTCTACTGTAGAAGATTTTGCATATAGGCTTGGCACTTACTAACTGTACCTTGCTATATAATCATGAAAAAAGCCCAAGAAAGAGTTATATTGTAGAACATCAGATGAATGGGATTCCTCAGGAATACAAAACTAACAACCAGATACAAAGCTTAAGAAGAGACAACATAAGAATAAACAAATCAGGTCACTTCAATTTGAAGCACAATTGACTAGTCATTCATTACAAAAAAATTCTTGTTTCATAAGAAAAAATACATCAGCCAAAGAAACTTTTCTATCAAAACTTCAATCCAAGGTACTCCAGCCTTTTTGTGAAGTATTACAATGACTATATATTTTAGGTATTAGGCAGATATCAAAACCTCTTAACAGAAAAATAAGCAAATAATGTATTATAGGCACTCCTTTCTGTTGGGTGAGGTAGATAATACATAGGCCTGGGCAAATCAAAGACTGTACAGCCAGAGTATTGGAATGATACCTGATCAAAATTAAGAACGGAATACTGCAGCAGGTGCAATTACTCAGGTCTGCCATATTCCAGTGATTAGCATCCATTCCCACTCATACTGTAGCCGTTAGTCACAGCATAGTAGGCGAAATTAACAATTACAGAAAGTCCCTCCGTGTACACGTACACACACGCACGCACGCACACACACACACGCACAGCAATTTCTTGAGCGTTTTCACCTAACTCTCTCACTCTCTGTCATCTGCCAAAGTCCCAAGTTTAACACTTTAAGGCACGGAAGCTGTGTTATTCTCTCAAGACCCCGTTTGGTGATCTTAGTACACCCGTACAGATCTATCCCTGTTAATTGTGTCAGATGGTCTGCAATCAGTTCCAGACCCTTATCCGTGATGCGCACGCACTGTCCAATATTGAGCGTTTTCAGTTCGTGCATCTGCCGCACCATTCTGTTAACGCCATCGTCACTGATGTGGCAGGAGCAAAGAGAAAGGGACCTGAGCTGATATAATCCCTGGGCAATGTAGGCCAGGCTCTGGTCGCCGATCTTATCACAGAAGGATACGTCCAGACCAGAGAGCTGGAGAGACCCCATCGCCAGATGCATTATACCAGTGTCACTGATGTTGTCGCAGGATCGTAGGTTCAGACTACACAAGTGGGTCATGTGTGACAGGTGGATCATACCTGCATCTGAAATGCCGCCACAGAAACTGAGGTTGAGAACTTTTAGCTTGTTAAGGCCCTTTGAGACATGCTTTAGGGATAAGTCAGTCAGCTTTTGACAGTCCTGCAAGGTCAGCTTCTCCAGAAATAAGCAGCCCTCAGCAGCACTTCGGGTCATCCCAGAGAGGTGGCCAATGCCAACATCTGACACATGCCTGCAGCTGCGCAGGTTAAGGCTCTTTAGTCGGTGCAGGCCCCACGCAATGAGCAACAGGCCTGTGTTGGTGATATTACTGCATCCTCCTAGTTCAAGCACCTCTAGGTTTTTCAGATACTGAGCAATTCTTCCCAGGCTAGAGTCAGTTATCTGCTTGCAAAGGCTAAGGTTCAGCACCCGCAGGGATGGAATGTCCTGTACGAAGGCATGTCCTAGTCCGTTGTCCGTGAGGTTGAAACATCCACATAGGTTAAGGCTTTCGATGTGTGGCATCCCCTGAATCACGTAACTTAGACTTCGCTTTAGGCTCAGGATCTGAACTTTCTTTATTCCTCTGGTCTGGAGACTGGGAAACAGTGAAGGGTTGGCTCTCCGGAGATGGAGTTTGGCTTCCACCCCCCTCCAAACAGATTTGTGGTACGAAGCGTCTCTCCAGGCCGCGCACACTTGAGCCACTCTTCCTTTGTCCTTAACATCAAGATAACTGAAAATAATGGCCAATATCTCTGGGAAAAGGTAAGATATGTGTGTCTCCATTTCGAACATGACTGCAGACGGCGTGAGCTTAGCCGTAGCTGGTGGTTACTAGTGATGGTATTGTCGTGGTCAGCTTGCTGAAACTGTCCTGCCGGGATTGGCTAAGGAAGGTAGCTTAGCCAAGGTTAGCCAGCCAGCAAACAAACGCGCTAACTAGCTAGCTAGCTGATGGCGTAACGTTGCGAAAATCAGACCATCCCATTGTATGATGACTTTACCGAATTCGAGTATAAAACTAGAATGTGCGACTTAATTTATTTGTGAAATGCACAGAACTCCAGATACAGTTAGATAATCAGTATTAGCTAGCCAGCTAGGCTAACGCCGTTACGCAGCCAACTAAACTTGCAATATTTTGCATCGATTCAGGAGAACTAACCGCAAACACTTCGAATCAAGTCTGCAAGGTCCCTCCATCTGTTCCATATTTCCATATCGTTCAACCGGCGACGATGTTTGTTAGAGCTAGTTACAAAGAAAACTATCGCGTTCCAGGGCATTTACCAACAGCGCCCGAACACCGCCTCACATAAAACTGATCCTAAATGTTTAACTGCTAGCGCCTTCTAGTGAGAAAAACAAGTACTGCTCTCAATCTGAAATATCCTACATACAGGCATTACAGGAAATCCTCGAGGTTCTCATGTAAAAGACAACACAGAGAGATTAGATCCACGTTTATCCACCGTAAATAATTACCAGAGCATTTGTCCTGATGTCTGTATGTATTATTATGTATTATTATAATTAGCCGATTTGACAAATGGCAGGACACATTAAATTATAATTGTGCAAACATATGCATAAATACAAAACACATGTCTCAATACAAAAAAGTATTGTTGCGGAGACTACATTCATCCTACAAATAACATGTTGATAGATCGTCCACAATGTTTTTGGCCCATTGGCCTATTGAATCCTATATCTACGTTAGAATGTGCTATTTTCAATATTACCCATAATTGGATTTTTGTAGTATTAACAATATAGGTGTACTGTACATTTTAATGTGCTGACACAAGCTCTATTTTGAATATATTGAGGATACATGCTACATATTTCCAGCAGAGGGCAACATTTGCTTGGGAAATACAAATCAATATTTGCAGCGGTTGTAGTAGCGTAAACTGTATTGGTGAATAAATCCCCTGCCCTATCTGCACCCATTTCAGTAATTATTTTCTGTATTATTAATAAAAAATACAGTTTTACATGGCAAAGGGGTGACAATAGAAGTATCCAAATAAAAACAAGTACGAACGTGAATTAGAAACACTATTTCAAATGAGATGACACAGAGAGGAAAATATGAGCGAATACGAGAGAGAAGGTGCAGGATGATGATTTCCCCTTCGGCCTCCCCTGTGGCAGGACTTGTCTCTGCTAATGACCCTGTCTACTGGCTCACACAGACAGATGGTGAATTAACTCCAATTAGCCCACTCTCACAAGATCTCCTCTGACAGCCAATGACGCAAGCACGCAAACACGCACGCACGCACACACACACGCACACACACACACGCGCGCGCACGCACACGCACGCACGCACACACACACACATTCGTTCCTTGAAGCGGTTTGCATTTGTTTTTTGAGGATAGTGAACCTGTGTATAGGAAAGGAAACCCATGTGTGTATTTGGTCTCTTACTGCAATGCATGTTTCTAATATCTGTGTCCTTCATAATGATTAAGAGAATAAGAATAATTTGATCTGCAATTATTTATTTATTTATTTATTTTTACTTTTTATTTAAGTGCTATACAAATACGTTTATGATTATGATTATGATTATAATAATAATAATAATTATTATTATAATTATTAATTACATTATAGGTCTGTTAATCATTTCAGTATTAGTGTCAACATGATATTAGTGTTAAGTATCTTTCTCTTGCTTTCTCCCCCTCCACACACCTCAATATTCACAGTGCACATTCACAATGCTCTGTAAGCATCTGACCTTGATGGGGTCACATGCTTCATTCTATATAATTATACTGTCACACCGTGACAGTATAATTGTCATAATGACACTTACCGGATCCATATATATCCAGTCTATTCAAAATGGGGAATTCCACCAATGACCCGTTTGTGTGAAACTCTTATCTATGTCTAAACGTGTGTGCAGGTGTTGTCTAAGGATGCTCCATCTGTGGGCCAGTGAACTCTGACCCCTTTGGTAAACATGACCTGCAAGTGCTGGACACATACCAAAGGTCATGGGACCAGTGACCCTGTGTATGTGTGTGTGTGTGGGTGTGAGAGAGAGAGAGAGAGAGAGAGAGAGAGAGAGAGTGTGTATGTGTGTGAAGTGCACTCTAGTTACTGTGTGTGTGTGTGTGTGTGCGTGTGTTTGTGCGCGTGCGTGCTAATCCCTGTAAGCCTCTTTTTAGCTGTCCAAATCCATAGTTCAGAGTGGACCGCCAGGATGGCCAGCAGCTGTCTATGAAGGATGTGTGACCGTGGCAACCAGGAGCACAGCAGAGGCTACAGAGGGAGACGTAACACAATCCGTCCCCTGAGGGACACAGGCCTTCACTGTGGACCGTCACTCGCAGCACACTGCGTCTTAATTACTGCCTGTTGCATTTAGTGCGCTGCTTTCATCTTATACAGACCTATTGTGTGTGTGTGTGTGTGTGTGTGTGTGTGTGTGTGGTGTGGTGTGAACCTAATGTTTCGAGATAGAGAAAAGAGAGCAACATCAACAGAACAGAGTTGAGAGGTGGACGTGTGCGACAAGTATGTGTTTGTTGTGCGTGAGACATCTGTTGTGTGTCTGTGTGTGTGTGTGTGTGTGTGTGTGGTGATGTGGTGTGAACGCATAAACAAAACAGGACCAATGGAGAGAGAAGTGATGACTGAGCCATTTTCTTTTCTGCTGTGCGTGTGTGTGTTTATTTACATGTGCTTGCGTTTTAAAGCACTATGTCAATATCTGAATTCAATACCTACAGATGGGGCCCTGTGTCCCCTAGATCAATGTATGGCAGTGGATGGCTGCTTTCCATTAAGTGGTTTTTCATGTACTTTTGCATGCACAGGGGTTAGGGCACCAGTATACCAGGGAGGGATTCATTCCCGGGGGGGGGCAGACACACTCGATGACCGACTCCATAAAACCAGACGGGGTCCATACATGTGGATAAAGTGTCCCTGTTTTCCCTTTCAGCCGCTGCCTCGCCCTGTGCGCGCCGTTGCAACATACACACAGTATGCAAATGAGTACGCAACACACAGACACCTATTGTACACGGGCACAATTACGGACAAGCCACACAAAAGCCACACAAGCACACAAACATAGCGACGGCACTCTTTCCATTCTCTGCCATCTATGCTCGCTCTTTCTCAATCCTTCGTCGCTCGTAGGGAGATGTTTAATCTCCGCTTCACCTCGGCCCTGTGCAGTGTAACGTATGGTCCGTTGCATGCTCTTTAAGCACTGAGATGTTTTGTGTTACACGCCGCGGAGCCTGACAATCTCCTCCCTTTCCAGAGGTTATCTATTCCCTCAATCTCAGCCCCATCCTTCCCCGCGCCTCCCCCTTCCCCCACCCACCTCTGCACTCTTCATTTGCTCCCTCCCTGGGCTGATGTGATTTAAGGTGGGGGAGCTCGAGGACTTCAGACGCGGCTGTTATCTGCCTATTATTGATGCGATGTGAGTGTCTATACAGTAACTGGCTGGGAGAGACAGACAGAGAGAAGCCACTGATGGATGGGTGGCTGGCTGGACTGATGGCTGGATAATGTCAGTGGATGAAAAGCCTTTCTCTGGGCTGCTCAGACTTGCGGCCCTATTCGATGTACCTGTGATGAGATAAACGGGAACAACCAGCTTGTGTCGTGTTTTCACACGAACACATGCGACGCAGCAGCGCCGATATGAAACAACAGAACAGCAAAGCGTGGATGATTTAGCATTGTCTTTGCATCTCTCTACTGAGCCTTCTGGCTATTCCTTCTCCTTCCCCACCCTTTCTGCCATGTAACTTCCCCATAGCGCGCACACACACACACACACACACACACACACACACACGTGCACACATGCAGACAGACACACACACACACACACACCAGTCCTGCTTCCATGGTTCCTCTTCTTTCTAGCCAACCCCATCCCCACCCTCATTGCATCCTTTCTGAAGATGATGTAGACGTCAATAATTCAGCAGGAGATTTCAGACTCCAGGACTCGACAACAGGTTATGGTCTTTGTTACGAACACTGTGAAATTTGCATTTGCGAATAAAATATTCTTCTGTCGCTTTGAAAGCATCTGAGGCCTGTCAGCGTTTCCATTTGCTTTTTGACAGTATCGGCGTGAAGTGACAGTTCAAAGGCGGGGGTTTGTCTTTATCTTGGCAGGTTTTCAATCTTTGCTCTATTTCTGCACAGCGCAGAGCAGTATTTTGTACCTATTGTTTTGTGGACTATCTTTCATCTTCAAGGCTTTGTTTCTCTCTCTCTCTCTCTCTCTCTGTCTCTCTCTCTCTCGCAGTCAGTGACGTTTTTCCTCTCTTTCACAGTTTCATCTTGTGTGTGTATAGTAACAGGATGGTGTAAAGAGAGGGATGGCATGTTTTCAGGGGTCTCAAGGCTTCTGCTGGGGAACAGAAAACACAGACATAATGCATTAACGCTCATGTGGTCTACACATCCTGCGCCATGCAGCCATCCATCCATCCATCCATCCATCCATCTTAAACTGTCACAGCCTTGCTCGTTCTATCTACTTCTCATTCCCTCTTCCTCTCCCTCCTCCCATGATAGCCCATGGGAGAAGATCCTTCCTTTGTTCCTGACATCTGTTTTGTTGGGTGATTAATTAAGATGAGCGTGCAGGGTGAAAGCCTGTAGAGGAAGAGTGCAGACCCCCCAGGTAATGTGTGTGTGTGCGTGTGCATGTGGACGTGATGGTGTCTGTGTGTTGGCAGATGCTCTATATAACAACACTTGATCTGGTTGTTACTTCAGACTGCCAGCTTTGGACTAGAACACATTCTACAGTAATAATTGTTGTATTTTCCTACAATTAAACAACATGACATAAATAGCTAAATATTAGCTGCCCTAGATATTCTTAAAAAGCTGACATTTGACAAAAAAGAAAAGATACAGGCTGAAATACCCACCAACCCCACAATAACTCAGTCCTATTTAACATTTTGACATTAGCTTAGAATAAATTCAAAGCAAGAAACGTGATGTTGTGATTTATGGAAACCAAAACCATAATAAAGGACTGAGGCAGGCCCAGAGGTCACAGGGGTTGGTCAGAGGTCAAGGGTCACATTGAATGGCAGACTCAGGGCACAAAACTGTGCTGAGTGAAGTTCAAAACGCTCTTTGGCAGCCCCGCATAGATGATCCTGTATGAGGTTGGGGGGTGGGGGGTTGTTGTCTTCCTGGGGAGGCTGATGGGGGGATGGGCTAAATAAAGGGAGGGTCAGAGAGAGCGATGATGTGTAAGGGGCAGATATACAGAGAGATAATCACTATGGAGATATGCCATCTGGAGAGACCGGACAGAATGGGGCCAAAGACAGTTACCACACACGTGCGCACACACACGCACGCACACACACACATACACACACACAAAGACCAGTGTCACAACAGCAGGCTAATTTCCCACTCAGTATGTCTTTGGGCTCTGACACACACACACACACACACACACACACGTTCATATGTGTGTAATGTATTGTGTTGATATATACTATATTTACAGAAAGATATACTATACTGTACCTATATATATACTGTATATACAGTATATATATATATATTTAGAGAGAGAGAGAGAGAGTCTGTCTTGAGGTAAGCAGCAGTGTGTTACGCTGAGTCTCACCCCTATTAACAGACTTGATTTATGCTGCTCTGAATGCTGTGGTAGGGCATTGGCAGCCCGGTGTGTGTGTGTGTGCGTGTGTGTTTGTGTGAGGCTCTCAAACAAAGTGTATGTGTGCATGAGTTGCGTGTTTATGACAGCCAGACTAAGCAGCTCAGGATACTGTAGGTTAAAGGTCGTATGTCACAGACTGTATCCTTCCCATTGTCTTCTCATTTGCATTCATACTCACAAGTATACTCACAAGACGAGACAAGACAAACAGAACTTACAGATACCTATGTTACTGTTACCACTGGAAATGCTAAAGCACTGGGGTTACAAAAGTTAGACAAAGATAATATGACTTATAGAGTACACACAGTAAACAGGTGGGCCTATCAGTCAGGCCTAATGGAGGTAGTGGAAGTGATGCTTTGTCATCAGTGCATCCTGTGTGAGCTCTACTGACGCCACACAAATCACAGAGATGCATGGAAACCGACGGGAGAGGTCAATGATGAGACCAAGGATTGATACAGTATAGATGTACAGTATATAGATATATTGACTTAAGATGGTAACTATCTCCGATCGATGACAATAACACTCCCATACCCAAACACACACACACACACGTCTGCTATTCTAATGACCCCCCCACACCCTTTCCTTTCATTCCCCTCTCCTCCAGTCCCAAAGCTCTCATCTGACATGATTTGAGTGACTTCGGGGGTGATGAATATTACCATATAACACGTCAACACATGCAGGACAGCACACACACACACACACACACACACACACACACACAGATATGGAGGGACTGGGTAATGAGGCTCACTCACTCAGGGTTGGTGACCTCACAGGGCTGATATGGAGATATTGGTGTGGAGGGGGGAGGGTATGGTGGGGCAATCCCAGTTTTCATTGTTTCGCTGCCTTTACGTGTCATTTCCCCTTTGTCTCTTGCCAGCAGTAACAAGTGTTGTATCAAGGCTGCACCAACTGTATACTGTAGGTTATGTGCAAAAACATGCAATAATGCCATAATAATGTATACAGTACATGCAATAGGAGTGTTGATATGATTATGACTGTATATTTAGTGTTGCTGGCAGATCTGGCAGCTGCTTATCTTTTTTCAAAGTGCTATTAAAGTAGTAGGCTATAGATTAATGTATAACCTAATCCTAACCAACAGTTAGCATGTTCTATTACAGCTACAAATTGGTGGAGTCGTGGATGATGGACATGATGATTGTTGATTTTTGAACAACAAGAACGACACCTCTCTCATCAATGCCATAGGGTGCTCCCTCAGAAGCTCCGCCCGACGCCCCTCATTGCTAAGTCTGGGATAATGTTGTGTGGTCTGCACCACTTTGGTTGTGTTTCCATTTTTAGAGCCAAGGGGGGTATTCCAAGAAGCAAGCTCAGAATATCGAGGCTAAAAATAACTTAAATGGAAGAAACGTGATCTTACAGTTAAGGCTTAATGTGTTCCATTAATGTATTTGAGGTTTAACAACTTGGTGCTTATCCAAGCCAGGCTCAGACAATAAGTGAGCATTATGCACATGCACAGGGTAGTCAAAAGCCCTGATTAGACGATTGTCGAGCATTGATTGATCACTGGCAATATGTCACAAAAAGCCTAAATGAGAGTGGTGGTCCAGCAGGCAGGGACTGCTTATGGAGCTATATTAGCAATAACGTGATAATAAAAAGTGCAACACCATTAATTTATGTTCCATAATAATATAGCCACTTGAATGTTGGCATTGTTAGTTCCAATGTGTGGGGTACAGGATAATTTAAATTTTTCTTACAGAAATTGTGTTATGGCAACAATTACCCTCCTTACAGATGTAGTTTTTAAACCGACTGGTGATGTCATCGACATTATTTCTCACATGGGGTTTCCTACACATTGCTTGCTGGAATACTTTAGATTTAGAAACATTGTTAAATATCTTAAAGTAATTTAAATGTATGCTAGAGTTCTTGTACAAATTGGATTCTAACTGCAATTGAAGCCTCAATCAACCCCCTCTGAGGGTTGAAATTATTTCACATAACTCCACTCCAAATAGTAGTTTCTTACATTACTGTAATGTAAACCCATAGGAGTTATATTAG
Source organism: Amblyopsis hoosieri (assembly GCA_027564755.1). Lineage (NCBI taxonomy): Eukaryota > Metazoa > Chordata > Actinopteri > Percopsiformes > Amblyopsidae > Amblyopsis > Amblyopsis hoosieri. Next base: position 3,418,865 of record JAODUE010000021.1, on the reverse strand, counting down.
GCTAAATGTGCCTTTCTCTCTCTGGTATTTTTCAGAAAAAATAAATGTGCTAAATAAGCTCTCAAACAGAGAAAGTAAAACAAGAATTTATGTTATGTGACATGATTGATGCGAGTGTGCGAAAATACACCGAATGGTCTTTTGGGGTTTTGTTTCTGCCTGTTGGCCATTCCTTGTAACATAGCTAAATTATGTTTGACAGCCTGGTAGAGAGCAGGCTAGTTCAGATGCATAAGTTACCTTGGTTACTGAGCAAGGATTCCTCCACTGTAATGGAACAGAACTTTCACTTCAATTAGTGAAACATATTGGATTTTCCTGTATCTGGCTTGATGGAATACCCTCCAGGGCTGTGCAGAAACACCGGATTGAATTTCAGTTTGCACATATGGTCAGCTAGTGGACAATGAGGAGATATTCGTTTACAATCACCGACTCTACACCTTTAGAAGATGATTAAATGCATAAGTATAAAATGTTGTAGTAAAGGATATGGAAAACACATGAGCAATATTCATGACAGAAATGTCCAGTATTCATCACAATATATTTAATATTGTAAAGTAATTACTATTAGACACAATACATTTTACAAGGCTTAGCCTTGTGTAGCAATAGAGAGTAATGTGTGTGTGCGTGCGTGCGTGGGCGTGTGTGTGTGTGTGCGTGCGTGCTTGTGTGAGGGAGAGGTGGTACTTTATTGACCACGTCTCATGTAAACTCTAATTCTTTTCTCTCCTCTGTCTGTCCCTGGGTGATAGATTTAGTTATCCTCCCCATTGGTGACAGGCATTCCACCACGTTTCCACGGCGATGGGGTCAGAGGTGGCATCTCGTTATTGGCTGCTGTCTGTAATCATCACAACTCATGCCGTGTGTTTGCTGGCCTGAAGCCCTCCCCCCTCCCCCCCGGCCCCCTCGACCCCTGCAGCGTGTGCCATTATAGTGTGACCTGGGGGCCAAAAGATCTTGCCTCCAGGGTTGGGGAACTCCACAAAATGTGTGTGTTGTGGCGTGGAGGGTGTCATTTACAACACACAGCCCCCCGTGTGTGGTGTTAGTCAAACTGTAACTGTAACTCCCCCCCCCTCTTCCCCCCTCCTTCTTCAGTGCTGTCTATTCTGTATTCTTTATCTCTCTTCTCCAGTCTGCCCCCACTGTCAGTTTGTGGTTGGCTGATGTTTCACAACCTGCTCTCACAGCTGTTGATCACTGTGTGTGTGTGTGTGTGTGTGTGTGTGTGTGTGTGTGTGTGTGTTTGGTGTGTGCGCGTGTGTGTGTGTTTGTGTGGGCTGTGTTTATGTGTGTGTGTTTGGGGTGTGTGTGTGTGTGTGCGCGCGCGCGCACGCGTGTGTGTGTGTGTGTGTGTGCGTGTGTGTGTTTCTTAAGAGTCACAGT
>JAODUE010000021.1:3387255-3417367 GCA_027564755.1 Amblyopsis hoosieri | reverse complement strand
ATATATATAAAAAAAAAAATATATATATATATATATATGTATATATATGAATGCTACTCAAAGGTTAACCACAACCTTCAATGAACCCAGTTGTAAATTTAACAATGGGGGTGCCAAAGCAGGCAGCCCCCGTCACAATTTGTAGTCAGATGAACCATTGGCTGCATCCTGTATGTGCAATCTCACGTCCAATACATGTCATACTGCTGACTCAACTCTTACAAGCTCATAACTGTTCCATAACAGTTGTCATCTCTAGCTCGCACACTCTTCACTTTCATTTGATTCCCTCTTCCAAAACCAAGCTGATCCATCACATTATAAAATATTTTGGGGGAAAAAACACCAAACAAAAACATTACATAATATGTGAACTCACTGGATGGTTATTACAAGTTATTACAGTCCTCTTTGATCCTGCAAAATGGGTAATAACTCACAAAAGCAGGATTAATCGATTCACAAAAGAAGGCGGTACGAATGCTTATAATCAACAATTATCCACCAAAACAGTTACACAAGCTCATAGTGCGAGTTCCAAAAATGAGATAATTTGATTCTTCGTTTTTTTTTAGGGATGATTGCGGCATTGACAGAAACACTGAACCCTATCTGTCTGGGAGTCATAGCACTCACTCTCCTCATTTGCTATGTGGATCCCAGCAGTCATCACTGCTTTTGCAGACTTTCTAACAGGTCCTCAATCTTCTCCATGTCGGAAGAGGCCGACATGGACGCCTGCAATGTATTCTGTAAGCTGCTCTGGATCTGTGTCTGCAGGTTTGTCTGCATTGGTGTTGGCATGTTCGTTTCAATGGCTGCATGTATACTTGACGGCAGAGTCGTCTGTGTGTTCGCCTGCATTGCGCTCTCCAAGCCTGACTGCATTTGTGCTTGAAGGTTAGTCTGCAGTGTGTTCTGTAAGCCGCTGTGCATGGTGTTCTGCATGGGGGGTCCACTCTGGGCCATCGGCTGGTCTAGGAGAGGCTGCATGTGGGAGGGGTTCTGGGGCTGGCTCTGGCCTGACAGGGAGGGTCCAGCGGAAGCCATGAGCTGTGCAGAGTCTGGGGAAAAGACCCAAGGAGAACACTGAAACAGTGGGCCTGTACACCAAATCATTCATTTCTGTGCTGATGACACTGTTACTGCTGTACGGCAAGTTCGGCAACCCTTGTACAAACTATTTGGACAAAATGCATGTATTTTGTCCAAAATACCCAAATAAGTTCCTAATAGAGTGTAACAGTGTGGTTCCGGAAGTACATTTCCCATTAATTTTCTCCACTGAATTTTCATAAAATGCTTATATAAAATGTTTTAGCCCAAGCCAAGCTAAACAGCTACGAGGTTGTGAATCAATGGTATATGCTCCAGTAGAAACCACAAGTTTGTATGATATCAACCTTGTTTTAAGATTAACATTTGCGATGTCACAGATAACTACTACAGTACTCACAATCCTAAAGTGTAAAAGCGATGTCTCTGATTGGTGTAGCTGGCTATCCTTGTGATATGATCCTGATCTCGCCAGCTTTATTTGGCTCTCTGAGTTGTTCGGAACACGGACAAGTTCGGTGCTCTTTGTTACCATGGAAATGTTTTAAACCCCGCGAAGTAAGTTCGGCTAGTAAATATCCCTAGCGCTGAAAAGCACGATTGTTTATGTTAAAAGTATAAATAATATGAAAACTATTGTATTATACTATTATAATGGTATAATATACACAATATACAACAACTAATTGAGAAGAACCAAGAAAGAATATACAAGAAAGAATATACATTTTCTGGGATTAACAATGGGTTATGGGATGCACAGTTCCTTCACCACTTCAATATGTTATTTTGTTAGTCTTGTACCTTTGCCTTTTTTCGGTTTTGATTCCGGTTTGCTCCAAATCACATTGTATATGGTCACGATCATTCTCGTAGCTAGATGGCTTGGTTCCAGGTATAAAACTCTTTAAATGAGGATTTTACGAAAACTCAATGGAGAAAATGAATGGAAATCTTCCTTCCGGCACCAAATCCCCAAAAGTAGTGGGCGGACACTGTTACGCTTTATGCAGATAAGACAAAACGTATGTGTTTTACAAGCTCTAGGAATAGGCCACAAAATATCCCCTCTGCAATCACTTCTGATTCTTATAAATACCTGGGTATTTTGATTGATGACTCCCTCACGTTTAAGCCATATGTGCAGAATCTGATGAAAAAGCTGAGGCTTAAACTGGGTTTTTATTTTCAGTACAAGTTGTTTTTCTTTTAATGTAAAAAAAAGCAACTTGTGGCTGCAAATTTTTTTGCATTTTTATTGTACAGAAACGTACTGGAAAGCATTCTTTGCATTTATGCTCTGTACCAAAAGCCTGCATGGAATTAGGAAAATGTTAATTTTCTTTCTCTGTACCTTTAGCATGGAATATGTTGCAAAAAGGCTTGAAATTAACAGTGAATTTCGCTGAATGTTTATAAATCTAAAATATTTGAAATATTTCGAGTCAGATTGATGCTTTTAAAGGTTTAACCGTTTACGAAAGTGACTTATAAAATGCCCTATGTTTGTTGTTGACATAATTGTTTCTTTATTTTTACGTCTGTAACTTATTTATTTAAGCTGCTTCCCGTCTTGATCACGTCTCCCTTGTAAAAGAGATTCTTAATATCAATGAATACTTCCTGGTAAAAATAAACAAATATTCTGTATTCTGCTCGTTACATAGATCGGATAATCTCACAGACTCACCATTCTGGATGCCAAACACAAAAAGATTGGGCTGTCCCTGCTGCGCCATGCTCCCACCGATTGACGTCTGGAAGAGCTGCTCAGGCGGCGTCTGGCCAGGGCTGGCCACCACACTCACACCGCCCTGCACCACAAAGATGGTCGTGCCAGAGGCTGTGCCCTGGCTGCCGAGCTGCTGTGTGCCCATGGCGTTCTGCAGGCCAGACAGAGAGGACTGTGGTATGAACAGCTCCACCGGTTGGCTGCTTTGGGCACTGCTGGAGCTTGACCCCACCTGCATCGGCTGCTGTTCCTGGAACAGGCTCTGCTGCGGGGGCTCGCCGGACGTCGAGCTGCCACCGGAAGTGGTCTGGTCCTGGAAGGACATGGGCTCGGTGGGGTCTGGTTGGGAAAGCCCAACCCCGACGACTCCTATGCTGCCCATCGGGGAAGGGCCTTGGCTCTGTGTGCTGAAGATGAGAGCTGGGGGAAGAGCCTGGGGGCTAAGGTCTGTGGTACACAGCAGAAGGCCACCCTGTTGGGGCTGGGTCAGCTGACCTTGGGGAAGGGGGCTCTGGGCCTGGGAGTGGCCGGGCATGCTTTGGAACAGGGAGCTTTGCTGAGCCATTGGAAGCTGCTGGGTCTGTTGCTGTGGATTCTGCTGCGGTGACTGTTGCTGGTCCATCGGCGTGCTCTGCTGATGCATCTGCGAGAGCTGCCCTTGACTCTGGTTCTGAAACATGGCGACGGACTGGGACTCGCTGGCCGACGTGTCCATGGAGGAGAGGAACGCCAGCTGTTGCTGCTGCTGCTGTTGTTGCTGCTGTTGGGGCTGAGGGCTTGGGGACAGAAATAGTGCAGAGCCCACGTGTTGCTGTTCCAGGTCGAGGCCTCCGCCGCTCAGAACGGTCAGCGTGGTCTGGAGAAGGGCGGCCTGGACCTGCTGCTGGCTGCCCTGGGTCTCCGCCAGGGGCCGGGGAGACTGGAAGAGCTGCTGTGGGGGAGAGGTGTGAGATGGGGGCTGCTGTGGGAAGCTGGTCTGGATGGTGAGCAGCTCCCCGGCCTGCTGCAAGAGGGACACGGACTGCGGCGGCTGCCCGGAAGAGTGAATCTGAGGCTGGAGCAATTCCGCTTGGAGCTGCTGGAGCACCTGCTGCTCCCGCAGCTGCTGCTGCTGCAGCTGCAGGTTGCTCAAGGCCTGACTTTGGTGCTGCTGCTGTAGTTGATGTTGTTGACGTTGTTGTTGTAAATTGCTCAGGATCTGATTCTGCTGTTGCTGGTCCTGGAGCTGCATGTTGGTCATGACCTGCTGCTCCTGGAGCTGCATGCTGTTGAGGACCTGCTGCTGTTGACTTTGCTGCAGGTGTTGCTGTTGAATGTTCTCCATAAGCTGCTGCTGGTCCTGCAGAAGATGCTGCTGAATCTGCATGTTCCCAAGGACCTGCTGCTCTTGTTGCTGCTGCTGCTGCTGTAGATGCTGCTGATGTAGGGTGCCAAGCATTTGTTGTTGTTGTTGTTGTTGTTGTTGCTGCTGCTGCTGCTGCTGCTGGTGATGCTGCTCGAACTGCTGCTGAATCTGCTGCTGCTGCTGCATCTGTAGCTGTGCAGTTAACGGGTTCTCAGTGGTGCCCAGCCTCAGACTGTTCATGTTCTCCTGGACGTGCTGCTGCAGGGATTCGGCAGTGGGCGTGGGGCTGTACAGCACGGAGTTCAACTGCTGCTGAGCCACGGCCGCCTCAATGACCTGCTGGAGGGCGGTGTTGCCGCCGGCCTGCAGCTCCCTCACGGCCCTCTCTAGCTGGGCGACCTCTTCCTGGGGAAACAGGGGAGCCTGGGCGTGCTGCGGCTGGGATGGGGCTGACATCTGGGGCATTGCCACGACCACGACACCGCCGCTAGTGCCGGAGCCCTCTGGAGAAAGGCTATCCTGGGGGTCTCTGAGGAACTGCTGAGGCACCTCTGGGGGTACAGGAGGGATGGTGGTGTCCCCCGACACCGGGAAGGATGCCGTGGAGGCCATGTCCTGTTTCTGGATGGTTCCAAGGGGCTCTAGGTTAGGGAAGACAGGAGGGACGTGCGGGAGCTCCACATCCTCAGAGTGTAGAGGCATTGGGCTGGAAAAGGACTCTCCGCCGGGGTGAGAGCTGGACCTGAGCTCCAAGGTCGTCTGCGTTGCAACAAATGTTTCTGACTAAAAAAAGGGAGAGAAGGCAAAGAATTCCATGTACTGAACATTGTATTCATTTCCCCACTGACAATCATACAACAGCCAATGAAGTTGACCATCTTGCTACCTTGAAGGCGTCGGCAGTTGGTGGGTTGCTGGACACTTCCATTGGAGTGACATCCTGGCGTTTGGATGGTGGCCCAGGGGAATCAGCTGCGTCAGAGGTTATAGATTTGATTTGGCCATCAAACACACATGTATTGACCAGAGCCTTTCCCTCAGTCTTTACTGTCAAGCCAAGTGAGTTCTCCACTGAAGGAAAGGAATGATACATCAACAAAATCTATTAATAGTGATCGTATTGTGTAGAGAAATTCTATTTACCAGAATATTTTATTGTTTAAATGTCTACTATATACAGTACACACACACACACACAAACCTGAGTCTGGAGTGTAAACGAAGGGCTGAGCATCATGTGATCTTCCAGCATTGGTCAGCACAAAGATCCCAACAGAAACAGGAGATGATATGGATGGGTTGTGGAATGGAGGTACTGTCACTATCAAATGGTTCTGGAAAAAATAGATTACATTTGATCATTTTGTTACATTAGTTAAATGTAAGTTACTAAATGCCTTGGTGTGGTGTTTGAATGCCAGACCCACAAAATAATAGTATAAACACTGGTTTGTAGAATATATTTGACACTGTATCAGTTAAATTTACCTGATGAAAAAGATCCATGTCAATCTTGGCCTCAGCTTGCCAGGAACTATCATCTATTCATAGAAACAGTATTTGATCTGCATAAAACATATTCGGAAACAACAACAACAACAACAACATACAACGGCAAAACTGCTGGCCCAAGTACCTGCTATGTTTTCCTGGAAAATAACTTTGGTTCCTTTGAGAAAGTTCTTTCCGATGATGAAGACTTCCTCTCCTCCTTTCACCGAGCAGCTGTGAAGACTCTTCTTTAAGATCTCTGGAACGCCAGCAGGTTGGGCTGCGGACGAGACGAACCGAGCATTTGCTTCTCAACTGAATGTGTTTCTACCGCTTGTCTTGCAAATGTGAACGTGCACGCCGTTAAGCCTTTCCAACGCCCTCACAGACATACAGACTTAGAACGTATATATGACGACAACCACCTTTCACTTTGTGGGACACTCACTGCAGAGGATGGGCGATGAGGGCGCCTGTAGTGTCACGCCTGACCCATCAGGCTGGGAGACGCTCACTCGGAATGCCAACCTGGCGCGAGTGCTCTTCTTCTTGGACCCGGCCACGCCTATACGTGCCTCCACGTCTGCGTTGCGCAGCTTGAGGATACCGACGCAGTCCACACTGGGAGTGCACGCGCACACACACAAATGCATTCCACACCGGCATAAATCAAGGTAAGTAAAGTAACAACCAACCAACCCTGTGCTGTAATCCTCCACCAATACGAATACAGGACAAACAAAAGATGGAACGAGAAATTGTTAAAAGGTCCGCCTACGCGAGTGTCATGTCGCTGCTGGGCTCCAGCGGGATCTCGATGACAGTCGTGCCCTCTATATCCACCTCTTTGCAAGCTGTGGTGTTGCGGCCTGTCACTCTGCAGGCCTGGTAGAAGCCATGGGGTTTCACTCTACCCGCGTCGTTGGCTACAAACACCTGTAGCACCACGGGCTCGCTCACCCCCTCCAACTGGGGACAGAAGGCCGGACCAGGTTGAGAATAATGTGGGTATTGTATTTCCTGGTCGTGTTTGCAGTGCATTCGTCTCTAGTACCTTCACAGTAGGGAAGCCCTGCTGTGTGCGATCTTTGACGGAGCCTCGGCTGCCTTCGGTCAGGTAGCGGGCTCGGTGCTGAGTCTCTGGCTGGACCAGAATCTTTAGCTCTTTGCCATCGCTTTTTGAAGGGTACTGACCAGATAGCAGACCGCCCTTCACCAGCGTCCCTGTCTCCAGAGAGCTGCACAGCAACACACATCGCATGGTGGCATTACAATGACTTCCCAACTGAATTACCCTTAAGGAAATTGAACAACATTTAGAAGGTCCCCTGTTGAATCACGTGTCAGATTTAGATGTGTGGTCAACTGTGTCATTTCATCACATTTGGCTAGGTGTGACATAATTGCCCTTGACCTAACCTTTCACTCCCACTCACTGAGCCAATCAAGTCGGGGCATGTTAAAAAGATAAATAAAGAAAAACATCAGACTGAAACTGAATATCAAGCTTGAAGGGAAAATAAGTCTATTCGAAATTATAGTTAGAAATTTGATTACAACTGCCATCGTCGGCGATACAGACCTTGTAGATTTCTATTCAGGGTTCTTTAAGTGGTCTGTCTCTTCTGCGTTAACTAGTCAAGTCAAAGTATTTATATTTATATACTCTTGGCCAGGTCGCTCTTGGAAAAGAGATTTTAATCTCAATGAGTCTTTTTACCTGGTTAAATAAAGGTGTATATATATATATATAGCCCTTAATCACATTAGTGTCAGCCTCTGCTTTAACTTGTAGAAATCGCCAGGCAGCGAGCAGCTACAGTACATCGGTTTAGAGTTAGGAGTTCCCCTACCTGGCCTTGGGGCTGGCCTTGTCCGGGCCCAGCTGGGAGAGGACAAAGTGAGGGGCCTTGGCGCTGTCGGCATCGAACACATCCATGCTGTCCTCTGGAGGCGCAGGCTTGGGGCCAGGCCGCTGGCGGGGGGTGCGTTTCCTGGACTTGCGCGGCACCTCCGTGTTGTCGTTGTAGGAGCTGGTGCTCACCAGGCTGAAGTTGGAGGCGGAGTCGTCGGCCCACATGCTGCTGCTGTGCTCCGAGTCGGGGCCCGTCGGCCCAGAGGGGGCCGGCTCCTCTTGGCAGGACATCTGGCTGTCGTCCAACAGGTCCTCGGGGGGCGGGGAGATGCTCAGTACAGGTCTGCGCTTGGACGGCGTGTTCTGCGAGAGTCCAATCCCCGCCGCCGCCCCCGGCACCAGGTCTCCCGCCGCGGGGTGGCCTCCACCGGTGCCTCGAGCCAGGGTCGGCAGGGCGCCCTCCGCCCCGTCGGCCCCATCGCCTCCGGTGGGGTGGAGATGCTGGTGAGCCTTGAGGTGGTCAGAGGCCGAGCTGGGAGAGGCTGCGGGGTGGCCGGAGCAGCAGCCACCCGTGGCCAGGGAGGACGTGGCATCTGTAGTGTATACAAACAACACCGTTACTACATTTGGTCAGTGCAGAGCCAGGCTAGCAGCCCCAGTTTCTTTTCCCCCCAGATTTCCCCCTCTTCCCAACTCTAACTTCAATGGGAGTTATGTTTGTGAAGGGCCCTCACTGTGCATGCAAGGGCTTTTGAACATTTATCAAATATTCTGAAATGAAAGTTAAGAAGAATACTAAAAGGTTCCACATCGTATTGATTCCTACAAAAACGTTCAATAATACAAAAAATAAATAAATCAATGTGACAAAACTGACATGCTTTGTTCACAAAAAACAAAAGCAAGCTAAACAATTGTTACATACACATTTGCCAGAGAAAGAAAAGAAAATCTGGTCACTGTCTCGTACAGCCAAATTGCAAGCTGGTAATGTGCCGCCAAATTAACTTTGTTGGGGTTTACAGTAGTTTGTGCAATGTGCATTCAGTAGTACACAATAGTTTGTGCATGCCAATTGGGGGATTTGGTTGGGATTGAGCGTAGCCATGGAGACAGAATAAACAAGCCTCTGACCTATGGAGCAGTGAACTGCAGACCATTTTATATGCAGACACTCGCTGCCTCAGAGGGAACTTCCTGCAATAAAAACGAAACAGCCAATGAGCAACAAGAGAGCTGATCATTCAAGACTCAACTTCTGTCAATCAGTAAATTGGATAAATTATAATACTGGAAGAAGACAATTTTGTATTTGATCATTTATGGACACTTTGAATTAAGTGTGTTTGCTTAACGAAACTGTTTAGCGATCCCCCAAAAACACAAAAATCGCAAAACTGATTTGCTTTGTATGGAAACGGCTTGAAAACTGTGTTGGCGGGGTTGGGGGCATTTCAGGGAGGGCGGGGTGATCGGGGTTAAATGCGTATGCTCTTGGGCCCCACAATCACACGCTGAGATTTCAGGCGAGGGAGGGATTGGTTGTGTTCTCGTGGTTTTAGGTGCGGGAGGGGTTTCTTGCATACTCGTGTTTGAAACCAAAAACAGCATCGTTTCTCCAACGGCCGCAAAATAATCTCTGATTACCCCTTGTATGTAAATATGTCATACGTTTGGTAAGCAAAGCGGAAAAGCAGCTGAATCAGACAGAATAGTTAATTCAGGCCATATTCAACCTGGGCTGGCCCTTGTTTGATACGATGAATCTTGGTACAGAAGTCACAACTGTGGTAAGGGCCCTAGTTGCGACCACACACAGACACACACAAACAAACCAATGGATATCCACTACTTTGTCAATACAATTTTAATAAATATTTTCCGGCATTCCACTACCCTCCGTGTATGTGCACGAACAGTATAGCACATTCATTATCATTGCAGATTAAATTAACACTGAATAAATATTGTCTGATTTTAGAAAATATTTATTGACCAAACATCACTAATGTTTACTGTCTACACAAAATAACTTAAGATACTGAACTGCACAACATACTGTTAAACAGTTTTGCTTATGTGCTAAACCATTTGGAAGTAGTGTTATTGGAAACCAAACCAGAAAATGCTGGTTTCACTTAGTCCATTTTAAAGAGACTAAGTGAAACCAGCATTTTTTGGTTTCTATTAGAAATCAAACCGGAAAATGCTAGTTTAATTTATTCTCTCTAAAAATGGACTGGTATACTGTATACAGAAGATATTAACCAAAATGTCAGTGAAATATAATAAATAGTGTACTGCATGTCTCTGTCAATAAATGTTAAGGACAGGACATGCCTTTCTTGTACAGTTTAAATTCTAAACCAGTTTTTTTTCTATGCTTGTGCAGAATACAAGCAATCAGAAAGTAATAGTTGTAAAGTGCTATAAAAATAAAAAAACTTAAATATGAGCAATTCATGTTTGGAGACAGACTTTTTATAATGTTCCCAGGCAATCAATTTTAAATATATAAACACAGCAGTAGTAATCAGAAATTATTACAAAAATGGTCAAGGTTGAAAATGGCCAGAATTATTCTGTAAAAAAGCACTCTCCATCTTGACTGTATTCGTTAGGTCAGTTTCTAGATCAAACTCCAATAAATATTTATACACACAATTTGACTAATCTTAACTAGGATACAAAATCAGCATGGTGTTTTTGTGGAGTTGGAAAAACAGAAAAAATAAATAAATAAGCGAATTCGATTATTTGGATTTTGATTATTAATTTGGTCCTCCGAAGTAGTCCGCCTAACTAGATTTCTCTGTCCAGTGACAATTTTGGACAAAATGTAAAAATCATCTTAAAATATACCGTAACTCTGATTTGCACAAAACTTGCAACATATGTGTAGAATATCTGAACAAAGTATGTTTTGGGAAATAATGATATGATATAAGATAATGAAGATAATGGATAATGATTAAATTATAATAAGATGGTAAAATATATACATATGCATATTTTCATATAGCAACAAGATATGACCATGCAATTAACTACTACTATTAATTAATAGAGAGGACTTGCCCTAGACTGACCATGTGAAAGATTTAATTGATATGTACAAATATGAGTAAAACACACTAATATACATTGCATGCTTTTTGGCTGAAGCGAATGCTAATGCAGAAATAATGCTTTATAACTATTTTGCTGATGACACAAGCCTCTTATCCACTTGAAACTTGACATACATATAGCTGACATTTGTCTGAGCATTTGCTGTACAAATCTAATTCTTAGCTTGAAAGCTGACCAAACCACACCACCTTAGGCTAATTAAAGCTACATGTTTGATGCTCCATATATCGTACACAGTTAATGCAATAATTTTGCGTCAGGGCACATTAGAATTAGGAATATGTCTTGTTTAAACTGTGAAAAGGAATATTTCCTGTGATTAAAGATACACCTTCCTTGCAATACAAAAACTAACAATGTATTACAGCTACATCAATAGAAATGATTGAGTCAATCTGAATGCTAATTGAGGCATAGTAGAGTGTGTTTATTATTATGGAGATGTATGCTAAATGAGATAATGATGATAATGAACATTTATTACATGGTATTATTATAATGTTAAATATATATGTCCATATATTCATATAAGATATGACTGCACGATAACACTGAATCCATACTTTGAGATCTGAAACTGCACACATGCATTATTTGTCAGAATGATCAATACTGCATATATCTGTAAACTTTGACCTTCAAAATGATGTGCAATAAGAGAATGCCATCTAATTCCTCATGCATTAAAGGTGGAATCTGTAGGGTTGTTTGTGAAATGAAAGTGGACTATTGGAGAGTTAGAGAATTGTAATAGAGGCTGAATGATCCACGATGACATTGAGCGACATGTTGAAAGTACTGATATGTCTCGGGGAGGACCGCCCCAGTGTTGCTTGCAACCCTAGTTTAATATTATTATCATTAATTTGTTTTTGCAAAGCCAATCCTAATCTCAGTAATTTCTGATTACCTTGCACTATGGCACGATAGTCTGTGTTTGAGGTAAAGTCAGTGTAGCTAATTTTGACATTCTCTTGCCAGATATATGAAATTACATGCCTGAATTCAGTCTAATCTGAGACGTGTGGTGATAAACTTGATAGGCGTTCTTACTCATGGTGTTTAACATAACCTCAATTTATCACACACACTACAAAAAGTAGCTCATGCTACTTCATATTAGTTTACATGTTGTAAGCACAAAAAGCACAAACCAGTACACGATAGCCTTTTAAAACAATCCTGGTCTCGCAAGCTCACATATAGTTTTACCCTGCTCTGCTTTTATTCAGTTTGTAAATGCTCAATAGAAAACAGTTTTTGCCCAGCTAGGTAAATGCAGGACGAATGAAGAGTCCAATTGAGTGTTTTAATTTATGCCAAGAGCAAGAAATTCCTGTTTTATCAAGGTCAATGTTCTGATTTGTTGAAAGTAGTCCAGTGTTCTGCTACCATCTGTGTTTAACAATACTGAACTAAGCGTTTCTGGGCTGAGTTGACACGGGAAATTAACCTGTGGAGCTTTCAAGATCAAGGTGGTCGCACCAGGCTAGTAGACAAATGTGTAGGATTACTTATTGTTGTGACAGAAGGGGTTCTCACTCAGCATTAGGTTATAGCGCAGGCATTACACAAACGTGTCCTCTGCATTCAAAGTCTTGGCTGATGCACGCCACCTACATACAGCTGGCAATGCAACTTTCAGTTGGTGTTATGAGTTGTGAAGTTAGCTAGCCCCCTAGCCACGACTGCATGGGCATATGTGCAGGCATCCTCCCCCACCGGTTTGGGGCTAGTCATGGAAAAGCTGAGCTGGTCCCAGCACGTAGCATCAGTGTGGCAGCTCACCTGTTGCCAGGGGTGCAGAGGCGGGCAGACCCGCCTCTCCCCCACTCTTCTGGCTCATGGTGGGTGTGTCTGTCTGTGTGGACGAGGTCTGGAGCTGAAGCTCTTTGGGCAGGAGGTCATACACAGACTCTGCCATGTAGAAAGGGGGAAGAAGAAAGTTTAAATTATTTTGTATTAAATTGGAAATAAAACGTCTGCATTGCAATAAGCGCAGTAATATTGAAACCCATGGGAAGCCGTGCCTTGATCCTTGACGACAGCAGCATTCCCTGTAGACTATAACCGAACACCACAGCTACACTAATAAACGATCACTGATGGCACACAAACACCACATTAGGAACTCCGGTTGCTAAGAAATAGGGGCCCGTCGACACCCTGACACAAATAGTTTAGCTGAACACCAGCGACATCCACCATGTGTAGCAGTCAACTGATACCCCGCTGTAGCGCCAGCAGAACGGTGACACCGGCAGACACGCGATCTCTCGCCGCTGTGACGTCAATGGTTTCACGAAGGAGCGCAAACAAAGTCGTCGCAGTCCACAGGCAGACCAAACCTGTACAGGGAGCATTATGGAGACGTAAACCATTCAGATATCACAACAAAGTCACGGTCAAGCGATCTGAAACTACGTCGTCCACAACAATCACAATAGGCTTAAAATATATATTCGTGCTTCAAAGAAATAGCTCCATCGTATCCCATTGACTATATCATAACGTTTTATGTGTGCTTTAAGGTGTTATTATAGTCATCTTACATATAAGTAATGTGGGACTAGTCTCTGACCTATGGCACCGTGCACTGCAGGCAACCCAGGCCTCAAATGGAACTTCCTGCAACACAAATTAAACTGCAGGGGAGGGAGGGAGGCAATTCCCCAACAGATTCCAAAATAAACGGTTTGTTTTTAACCTGCACGACGTGAGACGTGGCACGAGCACTCGACTGCGCAGCCATCGAATCTTTGCAGCACCAGGTGCTTTCATTCAACTTTGCATGGGAAACAACCTCGCTCTCGCACGCGCTGGGTTTGTCATTCACTCTCTCCCTCACCCAGATTGGCTTGCCTTTTGTCCAGAGCAGCACCACTTTAAGTATCAAATGCAGGAAAAACAAGTCTGCAATCCAGCCGAATTGTAAACAAGAGAGTAGAAAACTTGAAATAACCAGGCGGCTGTGGTTAGAGCAGGGTTGGACAACAGCCCTAAGTGACCTGATAACAGATTGAAATGAGAGGATATGTGTTAAATTAAATATTCTATTTAGTTTGTATCATCAATAGGTACATTTATTCACATTATATAATTATGGTGGCCCATTGTGGTTGTTTTACAACTATGTGTAATGGGAGGGCTACTCACTGTAGAGGAGCTGTGTAGACACTGAGGCTTTGTGCAGCGATGTGTTAGGCTAGCTGCTAGACAGAAGCCAGCATGACCTCAGTCCTGACGGAGTCACACTGACCATCTACAAGTCACACAGCAAAGCAGACCCAGGACAGGGCCTTGCTGCAGATCTTCAGCTCACTTTTACTCTCCAGATCTCTAGTAACTGCTAGTGCAGGAAATGCAGGGAAAGTTGATCACGAGTATTGTTAGTAGGCCTAGTCTAATATTCACTTCCTACACAGCACTCAGTCATTTGACTAGATGGAAAACAGAACTATCACAGCAGCTCAACTTCAGATTTGCACAGTGTTAAAGATCATCAGTCCTTTATCTCACATGACAATATAATAGCATATATAAGACTTATCATTTGATAATACAAGTAGTTTTTAAACATGCCAGAGCTCATCCATTCACAAAATGACTTTAGTTTTAGACTATAAAATGGTAGTGAAATTATGGGACTGCATTAGTGACAAAAATCCATACTTTAATTTCACAAGCTTGATGATGTGTAAGAAAAATACAAATAATTATTGCATGTTTCAATAAATGATAATACATTTTACATAACATGGTAAGCTTGAGCTGTAGCACTGAGATAATGCAAGCCACACCTGTTTGTGTGAGAATAAAGATCAATAGTTTGGGGAAACCACAAGTGTTTGGCATCTACTGCCCATGTGGATATCAGAGACTTGGACTATACTGCACTAGTAACTTGAAGTTCTAACTGATGTTTTGATTCTGTTTTGTTAAGGTTTTGAAGCTAACGCACTATTAACTTCTTGATAACTTATTGGTAGCATTATATATGAAGAAGTATGAATACATGTTTCACAACATTCCACACTTGGTCAGGTGATAAGATAATTATTGTTCTTCAGTATGTATGTAATAGGCTAAGAAGCCTATTACCTAAATTTGAACTTCTTAGTGTTACTGGAGAGACTGCATAATGTTTTTAAAATAGCTTGATTTGATATCGTCCCCATTCATCCGCAATAGTATAGTCATCAATTGTAGCTAGCTAATACACTTATTGTCAAATTCAGTGAATATCTACACATGGTGTGCTAGCTTCCCATTCTGTGTTCATGCAGAAAAAATAATCTGGTGTTTCTGCACAGCCCTGTCTATGTAAATAGGACACAAACAAAGTGGTGCGTGTGTTTCCATTCCAATGCGTTGGAATGAGCTTCCGAGGGCGCATCCTTTATAAAGGAATAGGTTTTGACCTAGTATTAAAATTGTAATAAGCTTTCTCCAGAATACCTTTAAACAGAAGTCAGATGGTTACCATTTTATGCATGGCAACAGCCTCAGTAGCCTGCTACCATGTCAGAAATGGTCTGCAATACTGGGCGACAACCACTAGTTGGAGAATACTGACTTTACTATTTTCTCTGAGAACAATCCAATTACCTCACCATGCAGTTATGCCCTGCTTGAATTACACATCATAGGTTTTCCAAGTGATAAGCCCACCCATAAAACATTTTTGGCAGCTGGCTCTGTGATTGGATATAGAGTGTACATGAATAGACACTTCAGTAGGCAATGCTTTTGTTTGAAATTAAACATGTGTAAGCCAATAATGTATCTCAGTTTCAAACAATGGTTGTTTTGATTATACATAATGAACAACACACATGATATGCCCATGCCACAGCACTACAAAGAGCTACTCATTGCTGTCAAAATAAGAAGAACGACACTGGCTATCTTGTATATTCATTTCTGTTGACAATGACATACAATAATGAGGGGTATTAGCTCAAATAAGCCATTATATCACTCCTCCATTTGTTGGTTTTAAGTATGATTAAACCAGTTAACAGAATGTTTATAATTGTTAAGCAACCTAAGTGTTCATTTAAACAGACAGCTCAGGTTTCCTCGAAATGTCACTCCAGCGTGATACCACCAGTTTCCTTTGACACAAATTGTGCAACATTCCCACCTTTTGTTGAGAGAGTTTCTGGGTTTCTCAGATAAGCAAGCGATGTGTGCATCAATAAATATTGAATAACACACACCCAATTACAGAGAGACATAAATAAAACAATAATTATGTGATGATGAGAGACAACATACTGAAACAGTAATCATGTGATAAGGCGAGACAATATGGCAAGATCCACTGAGAAAGATTGATGAAAGAGTGATACAACAATGAGTAATCACTGCATTATTAGCACAGTTATGGACCATCAAGTCAAACTGCAGATACATATAAATAGGGTGGATGTGGAATGAGGGTAAGTCAGCTATGGTGTGAAATACACATTTATTAATAACATTCCATGCACAACAAAAAATGCAACACAACTTTTATAAACAAGAAACTGCATTGTATTATTAATGATACACCTAGACAGAAATGGAAGTAAACAAAGTGATTTGACTGCAGCAGATTTAGGCCAAGCGCAGTCACACTAAGAAGTTAAGTAATTACGACTCCTTAGGGTTCAACTGAATAACAATGAGGCACAATTAATTATTAAACACAATAAAAAATACAATAAAAACATTGAACTTTGGATTAGGATGGCTATTTGAGGACATTTAACCAATGTTTTCAAACAGGACACAAACACGCCTTCTTTCCTTCGCAACCATTGCATGCATACACACAGGCACACCTCTTCCAAAATCCCACGAGGGCTAAAGTAAGACACTGAACAATGTACCGTACTGTAACGATCTCATATCTCTGTCAAAGTACAGCTAACAACTCACGTAATGTCGCTGGCCAACCTCAATCAAAATGACCCACACGAAACAATACCAGCTCTGTTACCTGATAATACTAGTGTAATAGTGCCAAATCAGCTACACAGCACCAGACATCTTAACTGAATGCCCAAAATAAACGTGCATAGCTAAGTTAGTTAGCCACATTGGATGGCAAAGGAAAAGCAGGCTAACTAGCTAGCATCTTAACGTGAGCCGTATTGACATTCGTGTTAGTTCTGGAAAAATCAATGATAACATATATTTTCATAATCACATTACACATATATAAAACTCTTACCTTTAGAATACAGGGATTTAGGGGAATTAAGGTCTAGGTCCGAGTTAAAGAGGGATATAAAATCAGAGGGCATCGCAACGCTTCATCGAGAGGAGGGGAAGCGGGCACCCTCTTCGGATCAGAAACGAAGCAAGCAGTATGTTCTCCTTTACAACGGGAATGTTGTTAAAATACAAAAAGTAATATATAGGGAATCGTAATCCGCCAAAATACTAAATCTGTATATCTTAACAACCCTTACTAGCACGTCTCACGAGTACCGTTTGTCTTTCAGAAGAGACATTTGCTGCTACGTTGACTGCCCCCTCTTAAGCCCTCCCACTTTCAGTGCTCAGTGTATGTCGTGAACATTTTTATTTCATTGATAATGATTACTATGGCTACTATGACAAATAACATACTATGCTATTCTATGCAAAATTAAATAAAAAACAAATGTACTCAACGGCGCTAACGTTTCAAATTGTGGCCAGACAGAGTGCAGTGCACTCAGCTAATGTGTAATTGATGCCTTCAAGCTTTTTAACACAATTTGACCAAAATTACAATATAACTTGAATAATAATTACTTATTTATGATAGCATGATGTTACACAGAACATCAAATGAGGTCACATAGGTTTGGTGGGTAAAGATATAGTTCAGACCATAGACTGTAGTTCAACTCAATCTCCCAGAATGCATTAAGGTACGCGCCATAATGTTATTGCGGAAGCGTTGATGAAAACTGCAAGCATTTTTGCTTGGACAAGTGAATTCATTCTTCCCAGTTATTTCCATGTGTCCATTTGCATATTAATTTCTTTCAGTTCAAGTAATGGCAGCTTTAAAATACGCAGGCATGGATGACACAGATAGTGAGGACGAGTTGCCTCCTGGATGGGAAGAGAGGTCTACTAAAGATGGATGGGTTTATTATGCCAAGTAAATGATCTATCTTCTTTAAACATGTATAAAGTACCTATCTAGATCTTGTGTCTATGTTAAAGTTGTATGAAAATGTTAAACACTGCGTCTGTTAAGGTACGTGTCACCTAATTTCAGCATCATCGTTGACATGTTGCGTAAACATTGCTTCGTTTTGATCACCATATAGCCTAATCATAAAACATACGACAATTAAAATGAAATGACAAACGAGTAAAGGATTGCACGGCTGAAACAATTAAAATGTTATAATTGTTCTCTATATTATTATTATTATTATTATTATTATTATTATTAATATTATTATGATACTTATGTAATTTATAACATGTCTTAATTTACAACCATCTTATCTTTTTAAATTATTTAATTTACAATTGTGCGTTCTAGCCTAGGATATGTCAGTTATTGAAGTATACAGCAGTCATAAAAGTAACCATCATAAAGTTAAGATAAATATAATATAGTTCATATTTTGATGATGATTTATCTTAGTAAACCAGCGTGACGATCTGGGTATTATTATTAGGAAATGTTGCAGTTAATTCCTCCTGAGTGCTGTGATAAATAGCAGCAACACAAAACGGTATATTGTTTGTTTGCTTCACACATATCGTACACACATAACTTGTATAGCCATATTAAACACTGCAGCAAGCGATTCCTAAAAAATAGTACTCTTGCTATGATTTGCACAGTGTTGTGTTTACTGCAAGGTGCGTATGAACCGCTATTAACATTTACCTCAACCCTCCAGCCATGATGAGATGAAGACACAGTGGGAACACCCCAAGACAGGGAAGAAAAAACGCTGTGCTGGAGGTATGCTTTGCTTAATAACTACTATATATTACTGTATATTACTACGGTTTACTACAGTATCACATGTAGTATGTCTCAGGAAATGCAGTCATCTTTTTTATTGCATGGACACCAAAATACAGGTGGAACTTGTTTTTATGCAGACATTTGTTCAATATTCCACATTATTCTTATATTACCTACAATTATTCGATTTACCTTTTGAATTAAAAAAAAAAGTACACATTCACTTAATATTTCCAGAAACTGTTAAAGTTATGTATTTCATACCAACAGATTTACCATATGGATGGGAACAAGAAACCGATGACAAAGGACAGATCTTTTATGTGGAGTAAGTTGCATTAGTTCATTAATAATATATTCAGCCACCTTGTCAGAGGTGTTAAGATCGTGTTAGCCAGTCCTAAAGGTTAAGGCTGATATTGCGCTTTAGAGGTGTCTATCCTGCCTGCCACACTGAGCCAAATGTTTAAACATATCTCTTCTTTGCCAGGTACATGCACAACTGGAGGTTATATGCTGCATTGATGTATTTATTGCTGCAAATAAAATAAAGCATTACTTTTTTTCATATAAAGCATTGGCCAATAATCCATCCATCTTCTGCCATGCATGCATACACAAAACATCTCTCTTCTCTCCTTATACATAAGGCATGTTATTTATATTGTAGGACTGTAGTAGCAATGTACATTTGAATATGATCGAAGCTAACTGTGCAGGTCTCGTGCACTCAGTGTATCCCGCCTATGCAACTGACACCTTGCATAGGAATGGCCTTGCAGAGGAAAGTGTGTTTAATCGGAGCTTATGTACCGGCATTGATGCAGTCTATATTTAACACATTGTATGCACTGCTGTAAACTCATTGTGCTTTACCATCCATCCATCCATCCATCCATTGTCAACCACTTATCCGTGGTCGTGTCAAGCAGCTCAAGCAAAGGACCTCATACTTCCCTTTCCCGAGCCACATTATCCATCTCTGACTGGGGGATCCCAAGGTGTTCCCAGGCCAGTGTGGAGATAAAATCTCTCCACCTAGTCCTGGGTCTTCCCCGAGGCCTCCTCCCAACTGGACG
Organism: Amblyopsis hoosieri; assembly: GCA_027564755.1. Classification (NCBI taxonomy): domain Eukaryota; kingdom Metazoa; phylum Chordata; class Actinopteri; order Percopsiformes; family Amblyopsidae; genus Amblyopsis; species Amblyopsis hoosieri. Next base: position 3,397,702 of record JAODUE010000021.1, on the reverse strand, counting down.
TGCCTGAAACACCTCCAAAGGGAGGCGCCCAGGGGGCATCCTTACTAGATGCTCGTACCTCCTCAACTGACTCTTTTCGACGCAAAGGAGCAGCGGCTCTGCTCCAAGTTCCTCACCGATGGCTTGGTTTCTCACCCTATCTATAACGGAGAAGCCAGCCACCCTCCTGAGAAAGCCCATTTCAGCCGCTTGTACCTGTGATCTCGTTTCTTTTGGTCATGACCATAGGTGAGGGTAGGAATGAAAATTCTCCGAATTGCGCTTTTTACTTGCACAGAAAATAAAGTAAGGAAGTAGAATAGGTCAACATTGTACAATATAACCTCTGCCCTGTGCACATACGCATAAACCTCCCCTCAATCCTGCTTCTATTAAATAGTCTAAACAATGTACATTTGTTTTTAATTTAATTAGTTTTTAATTGAATTTGTTTCTTATAAGTATGAGATCTTGATCTTTTAAGATATTTTGTCATGCAGCGCATTTCTGTAGTTTGATGCGTAATTGTTACGTACCAAACATTTGTGGGAAATCACTGTGGAAGGCTGATCATCAATGTCAGTGCCAATCAAATCGAAGAGGATGCAGGAAATACTGTACCAGAACCCACAGACAGGTCTTCGTAAATCAGTGGATGATTTATTGCAAGCACAGCTCTTTAGCAATAGTGGTACCATATCAACTCGAAGATTTCTCAGGTTCAACCTATTGACATTCATGTTTATTATTCCATTATAGTAGTTGCATATCTTAAATTGCTCCATATTTTAAGGGAAATATATTTACCTTTGACCGAAAAAAACTAGATTACGGGTACAAGCGGCCAAAATGTGTTTTCTCAGGAGGTTGGCTGGCTTCTCCCTTAGAGATAGGGTGAGAAGATCGGCTATCTGTGAGGAACTCGGAGTAGAGCCGCTGCTCCTTTGCGTCAAAAGGAGCCAGTTGAGGTGGTACGGGCATCTATTAAGGATGCCCACTGGGTGGAGGCCTCGGGGAAGGGAAGTTTGCTGGAGCTGCTGCCCCCGTGACTCGACCACGGATAAGCGGATGAAGATGGATGGATGGTATTTACCTTTTCAAAAGACTAGGTTGATAACTTCTTATTGCCTTGAATAGCACAGTTAATGTTGATTTGAGCAAAATGGTTTTTAATAATCATATAGATTCAAAATAAATCAACTGAGCCATGATTTCATATTATTTGGGAATGCAATTTAGTAAGAACATTCTTTTGGCTAATATATTCTACATGTACATATACAGTATACAATATGTGTTTACAGTGTGTATTCTTGTATATTATGATAATACCTTCAATGTACCACCAACTGTTTAAAAGGTTTCAGCACACATTGTGTTTCTTTCCCCTCTGCCTTTTCCTCTCTCCTCTTCTCAGTCACATTAACAAGAGGAAAACCTATTTTGACCCACGCCAGGCATTCACAGTAGAGGATGTAGTAGTTAAACCAAAACGCTATGATGGAAATACTTCTGCTCTAGAAATACTACAAGGCCGTGACCTCTCTGACAAAGTGGTCCTCATCACTGGGGGTAATTCTGGGATAGGTGAGTTTTACACTGTCCTGTGATTTATTCTTAATTTTTTGTAATTTTACATGGCTCCAAGTTATTATTGGTGGAGGTGCAGTTTTACTTTGCAACCACTAGAGTGCGGTATGGTACTGTGATGTATTTGAGTATGCTTTTGAGAAGACGATTTCCGTTGTCCTCAGCAAAGTCCCTGTTTTACCCGTTTAAAGCCAGGCATTCATCAACATTAGCCTCCAAAATGGTACACTTGGACTCAACAAATCATTCCTTAATACCGAACATGATTGTATTAAAGTTCATTAACCAGGCTGAATTGGATGTCATTGTTAACTGTAATGAATGGTGTCCATTTGTGCCCAACAAATGCATGGCTCACTATATAATGGTCTGGAAACAAATGTATTTCCTTTTTCTTTTAGTTTAAATTAGCACAAGTAGTGGCCATTTATTCAGACTGGTTGCTCCATTCAAATAGATAATGACAGCGCGAGGGAAATCAAATAAACATAAAATCATTAATTGTCTATATATTCAAATATTTTCCCCCATTAAACTGCCATTGCTGTTATATATTTCTATGTATATATTACATGAAACCACATTTTGGACCTTGTTTGAACAAAGAACATTTCATTAAGGGTATATTTTTAGATCTGCTTTTCCAAACACATTTTAACCATATAGTTTGACTGTTTCAGTTAATTTATAATATGAAATAATAATGTATTAATGTTTTTCTGTTAAGGAAAATAATCATACATTTTCCCAATATCCCTGTTAATTATCTTTTAATATGAGAGCCAAAGTTTGTTGCTGTGAACAGTGTCTATCACTTAAACCCTTTGTCTTTCCTAATACTGAGGTAAATCAATTGGGACAATGTTGATTGTTAAAATGTCTTTTGGTTAAAGGGGAAAATGTCTTTTGGTTAAAGGGGATGAAGAATAGTGCAAGACAGAATGATAACAGTAGATTTGCCACAAGAGGGCAGAGGTGACTTGTGATGCAAGTTGCTGTGTTATTGGATGTTTTATGTGTATACTAATTTACATGTTTTTTTTTTCCTCAGTTAAAATTAAATTCACCTTTAACTTTTTCTTATTCAATTATAACTATATTTTGAAATTGAACTTGTTTTCTTTAAAAAAAAAATGGATTCAATATAATACAATGCATGAAATATATTGTTATTATGCATTAGTGCTTATTAAATACATATATAACCTTTGTTCTCCAATTGTCCAGGTGCACCAGATATTAAATATGCATCTCTGGTAATTAACAGCATGCCAATAGTAATTGCTACTATCGGTGTGCTCCTTTGACATTCCAGTAGTCTATCAGTAAAATGTGCTTATGCCAATTGGTTGGACACACTTAGAATTTTAATCACATCAGTAGCATTATAATAAGTTTCAAGGCTATTTTCACTTTCTTCAATTAATTATTCCTCCACAGGATATATGTGACAGTATTGTGAGTTATAGTATGGTAATCGTTAGAATATTTTTTCAGTTTTAATTTAGCTGTTAAACATAAAAAAAAAAACTCATTCATGCTGTTCATTTGTGCAGTGACTTTTTTGTGACTAACCGTGCAGGGGTTTAATTTGTAAGACCACATTTTTGTATCAGCTTTTTATGATTTGTAACATTAGTCTTGACTTTTTCTCACTGGTGAAAATAAACCAGCATTTCATTTGACTTTATTATGGTTAATAATTATCTCGGTTTGCTTTTGCACAATATTGTACTCTCTCTACCTCTCTCTCTCTCTACCTCTCTCTGTCTCCCTCCCTCTCTCCCTCTCTCTCTACCTCTCTCTCTCTCTCTCGCTCTCTCTCTACACCTCCCTCTCTTTATAGGTTGTCTTCCTCCTATAGGCCTATGCTTGTACACCTGTACGTCTGCATTGATCCCTAAGCTGCTTTGACCCTGGCTCAGGCCTGCCATCCATCCCCATTACACACCCCTGCTCTGCCTCTAATTCCCTTCCATTCAACTAACTCAGTTTATTTACTGACCATGGCCCCATGGCAGAGCTGTCCTTAAAGCGCTCGTTTGATCTTTTTGCTTGTTCTCTCTGTGTGCTCACAGGTGGAATACTGTGAAGTGCTGCATTTACAGCTTTGCATAATAACGTGTCTCAAGTTTCACCCCATATTTGTAAATGTATGCAGTTAAAAATATTAATGGGATTAGTAAAACCCTTGTCCTAAACCTGTTCCACCACATTGGATGTATGTTCCGTTAGAATTGTGCTTTCTTAGCACAGAAAGTAAACTTTGTGCTGTGACAGCTCCTCTGGGACCCGTGCGCTTTCACCTATCAGGGGAGCGGTGGCCGTCTCCAGGGCAACTGTGCTCTATTTTGTTTGTCTAACCTATACTGAGTAGTGGCCGTGGTTAACACGCTGACCCTACCAGTCTCTGGAGTAGACCCATTTATCTATATCTCCGGTAAGCTATTTATATTCCAGAATATATATATATATATATATATATATATATATGATGGTCAAAAGGGTGGAAATGTGTGGCGACATGAGTTTATATACTATTATATTAGTTTGCTAAACCCTTTTTGTTTTCACAGCAGAATTGGGACACATTAAAAGGCATAGTCTTCATTTTATAAAATGGTGTCTACATCAAGAAATCTCTCTCTATATATTTGTATGTATTTTATTTATTTAATTATATGATATTTAATGTAAACATTTTCATAATTCCATCTCAGCTGCTGCTGTTTTCTGTTGTCATCAGTGACCTGCTTCACACAGAGCCGTAGGAAGAAAGCTCCACTCAGTCAAGACGCATGCTCTGAATTCCACACGGTGCTTTTGTTCAGGTGGAGGGTCAATGTCCGTGTAAGAAGCAGAAAAGTCTTGAGGCAGGCCGACCAGGGAATTGAAAGGATTAGGGGACAGAAGGCTTCATAATAATGTCTTTAGTGACGTCCGAATCTCTTACATTGGTCCCCTTGGTTGTTTTAGGGCTTTGAATGTAATTCTTATTCATGAAAGAGCAACATTGTCCCATGTTTGCGTTGATCCCTGTGTTGTGTTGTGTTGGGTGGATTAGGTGGCTGTACTGTCCTCTCTTCGGATGGAGAGATCTCTAAGCAGATGCAGTGAGTCGAGGCAGCGCAGGAGCCTCTGTGCAGATTAAAGCCGCATTCTGGCTTTGTGGCTGATCATTAGATTGAGGCAGATTTGTTAAGCATAACTGCCATTAAATTGGTTGCAAAGCCCTGGTATTTACTGCACCGCTGTTTATGAATAAGGACCCCCTTAAAGACCCATGCAGCGGCGCGTTAAACCCAAGCCGTGGCAAAGAGCAAAATGCATTATTCATAGCAGGAGGAATAAGATGGATAAAAAGATGTCGTTGGTGAGGGTGGCATGTGACGTGCGCATGCATTTGTGAGCGCATGCATTTTACGCGCGTGCGTCTGTGTGTGCGTTGGTGTGGTTTAGCTGAAAATGATTATAAAACTATTTGCAGTCCGATAGGGTTTGTGCGGTGTGTTTGTATATGCTGCGGACAGGCAGCGATGCAGATTGCCACAGTTTTTTCGTCCTGCTGATAGCTTGTGTTATTGCTGCTTATAACAGTTGAGGAAATCCGAGTTTGCCCGTGTAAGTTTCCGTTTTGTCGTCTTTTTTATTTTCTTCTTTCCTGCCTGGCACTTCATGTCCTCTCTGATGAATGTGTTTATTGGCTACGTAATACCAACCAGCAATGGTTGGTTAGTCAAATTATTCAACTTTATTAACCTTGAATGAAATTCACTATGCAGACCCAGACCTGTGTAACATGCAAGAGTATTCCGCTGGAGGCCAGAAGGGTTCAATAATGATTACAGCTCTAATATAAAAACAGCTCAAGTGAGTGGGTGGGACCGGATGGGATACATACACGTGCTTAAAGACTGTGGCTGAAGCAAAGCGACAGGGCTCTGGGTTATTGTGTGCGTGAGTGGGTGCGTGTGTGTGTGGTGAAGCGTATATAGAGACCATGGAGTTTACAGTGATCAAAGCTACGTGAAGTGGGGCTTTTGATGACACTGTTGAAACTGTCGGCTCCTCAATGAGACGATTACATGGGGGAACGATCTAGGTCTGTATGAAGGCTTGTCTGTGCATTGGGGCCTGTGCGTTTGTGTGTTATTAGGTATGGGCTGGCGGCAGGACCAGTGGCGACCATAGTGGTGCGTGTGGTGGTGATGAGAGATTGCGGAGGGAGTTGGAGGTAGACACAGAGGGTCAGAGAGAAGGTGTGTTTGTTGGATAGGGCTGCATGGCTGGTGAGACAGCGGCGGGGGTATGAGGGAGGGATGAGGAGGGGGGAGGAGGGGGTAATAGAACTGCTCCAGCTCCTCTCAGCTGGAACAGCTCCACCTTGGGCCGTAATTACCAACCATACATTCCACTTTTCGCCCTCCTCTAGAAATAATGGAGGGGAATTAGAAGGGGCCCCTACAAACCGGGGTGCTCTTGGTTGTATTTTGGGTGGGTGGGGTAGTGTCTAGAAATGCGCAGTGGCAGCAGGAACAGATGCACTTATCATCGAGACAAGTGTTGAGATGAAATGGGCCAATGTCTTGGGACACGGGGATACTAGATTTCGGGCTGGAACGGAGAAATCACTGGGCCAGATTTAGGAGGAATAAATCTCTAGGATGGTACTCTGTCCACTTTAATGACTGTGTTGGTGTTGGCTGGAGCAGTTATCTATTATGAGATACAGAGAATCATTTAGTGTGATGAATGGAGGTCAGTTAAGCTGGCGAAGGTCTCTTTTCCTTCCTTCACCTTATACTGTTTAATTCATGGCAACGTTTGTGTCGGGTGTAAAACTATTAAGAGCTCATGTTAAACAGCCACGTTTGAAACTCTAAGGCGGACAGGTGCCTCTGTCGTCATCGTGGTAAGAACACTCTCGGCTCTGGCGAATGGGGGGGGGGGGGGGGGGGGGTAGTAAACATATTTACCCAAAGGTCCTGTAATGATCTGAATTGACTTCTGTTTGCCAAGTTGCACCAAGCTTATTTTACTTGGATGCAGATCAAGAGAAGAGAAAGGGATCGGGCAGCTCAGTTTGCCAAATAAACACGTTTACTGACGAGGCTGGTAATGATCTCATTACACTGAGCCAATACACCTGTGTTGGGGGGGGGCGGGGCGGGGGGAGGACAAACAAAGCGTGAAATCACTAAATCACACTCATTATTGGGGAAATCAGTAGGGCCAGGATCCTAATGTACCATGAAGAACATTCACTGCTTAATGGAGATTTTCTTTCATTTCATACAATACACTATAAAACACATTCCTGTCAATGGTGGAGCGGCATTTGTGTAATATCATTAATCTATACGTTGAACAAACACTAAGCCATAGGACGGTGTTGTGTCAACACCATATATTTTAGTTTTTTTAACAATATTTTTATACTTCCACAGATTTCAGTTTCTCTCTCATTTTTATTAATATTATTACTCTCACTTGACACCCAGTTAGAGTGAGTTAGTTAGAGCCGAACGCTTCCGTCTGACGAGAACAAAGAACTGTGAAGACTTTGCCAGCCCAACACAATTGTTAGGAGGCCTCCCCGTGCGTTGTAAAACAGCTTATGGCGTCTGTCGATCCACCGGAGCAACAGAAACCCCTGTCTGACCCCGCGTCGTGTTCCACCATCGGCGCACATGCCGAAACAGGCTCTTTACGTTGTACACCTGACCAGGAACTCATTTCAGCGAAGCCCTCTCCATCGGTAACATGGACGTTAAAGGGGCGGAGTCTCTGTACAGCAACGAGGCCCTCGTTATTTCACAATTAATGTCAAGGCCTTGTTATTTGTCATTGAGAATACATGCCACCGTGCCACTGCTGTTGTTGTTGCTGCCATATTCTAATTTGTTCTCCATTATGGAAAACACTGGCGTCGATTAATTTCACTTTCATGGTTTGTACACACAACAAGTCAGGGAGAAGCGGCGCTGCTTACAGGCGACCTATATTCTTGTTCAATTTACAGAAGATGCTATAATCACAGATTAACTGTATCATATTTGGAGTCCTGTTAGTTCCTTTTTTTTCTCCTTTTTTGTATTTGTGTTTACTGTGTGACTGCTGCATTGTGGGAAATATGCAGAATTCTTAACTGTAACTCAAATTTATTTTATAGTGCTATTCTAGTTTTATTGTAGCTTCAAAGTGTATATGGAGCTGGCCAATTTTCCTCGTGTTTCTGTATTTGCTCTAGTTAGTCAAACTGCTGATGTTTCTGTCATGCGAGTGAAATGATCTCTGCACGTGGCCACAGTCCCCTCCATTACACCTAATAAGGTGTCATATAATTTAATTCCATGCTTCACTTGTCAGAAAATGCTTCCAATCCTACTCCAATTTTGAGTTTTAATAGATATTAGTCCTTAACACTCTCCTTGCAATTAGCCCTCCCAGTTTCACTCTTAATGAAAATCAGATTAAGACGTATAATCTAATTACAGTTAATATTAATCCACCCTCAGATACACTTCGACTTGCCTCTCTGCCTCTCAGACCTTATTTGCCACTATCACCTCCTGCAAACGTTAGTTTGTCAATCAGTGTGCGCTGTGTGCTGTGTACATTTGTTTGCATAGAGATAAATAAGCATTTATTTGATGGCAACTTTTTTTCCTGTTTTGCAGGACTTTGTATCGCAAATTAGACATCGGAGGGGAAAAAATAAAAGAAAGCTAATCTTGAAAATGAATTCAACCTACGGGTTGAAATGACCTATTTAGACTTGCAATTTAGAAATGAACTTCTCTCCCTAAATCTTACATTTTTGTCAGTTTTATCATGACTGCATGATTTGGACGGAGCCATGAAGTCGTCTTGGGCTGATAAATTCTGTGCATATCTGAGGACCTCGTTTTGATGTGAGAAATGTCCTTATCGGAAAACCTTTTGATGTTCTCTGGTATCACATCCAGGTTCAGCAGGAATGTCATGTCTGTTTAATTGTTCATTCACTTGCCTCTGTATGTCTATTATGAGTGTTTGCATAATTAATGCCATGATTGTATAATTACTAGTTTAATTAGCTACCGACCCCTCCCCCATCCCTGTCTATGTGTAATGATACAGTAGGTGGACGGCGAGGCTTTGAAACCCAACATTATCTGACCAAAGAGGGAAAGTCATTAAAATACATTCCTCCAATCAGTTTCATCACTTCAGAGAGAAATTATTAACGTTTCTTGCACTAGTCCACTAGGTTCCTCAAAAAAAAAAGAAATATGGAACATTGATAGGGAATGTAACTTACACCCACCCCAGCCTCGGCGTCAGCTGCCCTAATAATCTCAGTTATCTTAAAATATAAGTAATCTTTAATAAAGCATTCTCAATCTCGCTCTCCTCACCGCAGGCTTCGAGACGGCCAAGTCCTTTGCTCTCCACGGTGCGCATGTGATCCTGGCGTGTCGGAACCTGACCCGAGCCAGCAAGGCAGCGAGCCTCATACAAGAGGAATGGGTAAGTGGCAGCACAACTGCTAAGACTGAGGCCTCGGCGACAGTAGCCCTCTACCATGTTGTAACAAACACATATTTTCACATATTAACAAACCATTTCTGAGGCGTAAATACCAGTACGTACACATCTGTACCACTTACTGTTCCCGATGTGAGGCCACGCTCTTTGTGTGCGCGTGCGTGCGTGCGTGCGTGTGTGTGTGTGTGTGTGTGCGTGCGTGCGTGTGTGCTTGTGTGTGTGTGTGCGTGTGCGCGAGAGAGAGATAATTACCTAAGATTATTGGTCTAATATCACAACGCCGGTGACACGTTCCACAGATTTACGAGTGTGGGAAAATAAACAAGTGAAATGTGGGTGCTGAAGCAGAAAGAATAATCCATTAGCACAGGGTTGATTACAGAGAGCAGGTCTCGAAGACAGGGGAGTGAGTGAGCACAGATATGGGAAGTCGGCAGAGACGCGCACGCACACACACACACACACACACACACACACACACACACACACACACACACACACACACACACACACGCGCGCGCCACCCTTTGAGGGGTAGATCTGTAGTGTTTAAACTCACCCGAGTCTCTAATTGAACTAAGCCCCCGGGGCTGTCAGTTCAGCTCCGCAGTGTGAAATTCACTCTATGTGATAAATTAATGTAGCCTCTTTTGTCTAAATGAGTAAGGAAAACTCCGATCTAAACACGGTATTTCATAGTATGATTGATTTTTAAGCTCCGCACCTCCCGTGGATTCATCACGGGTATTTTGCTAACTGTTTTTTTTTTTTTTTGTGACTGCTTAATATTTAAACCCACTCACACAAATGAAGAGTGATACTCCTCTCTGTTTGTGTAATGCTCTCTTTAACCGTGATCAGTTTGTCCGGAAATAATTTCCTGTTTGCCTCAATAGCACAAGCACAACGGTGCACGAGCAAGAATCCGACAGTTTTTCCTTCTCAAGGAACCCCCTGCCCCATTACAGGCTAATGAATAAAAGTCACAATATCAGAATAAATCTTAGGTGCCAAGTCCCCTCCGGCGACATTATTAATAGATTCAGGAGAAGAATAGAGTGGAGGATTAATCTTTAAGATGATGGATGGACTCTCCTCGCCTTCCCATGCCCTCACATTAAGGTCATTTTGATAAGAGGGTATATTTTGGGGTCCTCTGTACAAAAGGTCGTCATATCTACTTCCAGGTCCTTCTCTGAGTTCCAGCCAGGCAGAGAGAAGTGGCGTACACGACCCTTTGACCTCCCAGCTACCAGTGTATACGTTTACTACGGCGGCGGCCGCCCCCCCCCCCCCCCCGCGCCCGGGGGGGGGGGGGGGGGGGGGGGGGGGGGGGGGGGGGGGGGGG
>JAODUE010000021.1:3360666-3377774 GCA_027564755.1 Amblyopsis hoosieri | reverse complement strand
GGGTTTATTTTTTGTGGTTGGCGCTGGGGTTAATTGCCGTACAGCCGGACTTTTGCCCCCCACCCCCACCCCCCCCCCCCCCCCACACACACACACACACACACACACACAACCACAGCTCTTACCAGTATGGCTCTTCCCTGACACACACACACACACACACACACACGCACACTGCATCTTACCTTACTCGCTCCATGCCTCCTCCTTGGTTAGCATGGGGCACCTTCCTCCCTTCCTTCCTTCTCTCCTTCCTGCCTTACTTCCTTCCTTCCTTCCTTCCTTCCTTCTCTGTCTCCCTCCTCCCTCTTTCCCTCGGCGGTGAAAGTCATAAAAGGTCATGGTCATGTTACAGACAGCTGTTGTCTTGGGTTGGTTGATGGCTGAGGGGGTTTGTTTGTGTGTGTGTGTTTGGGGAGAGGGGGGGGGGGTAGTGACGGAGGAGGATCTGATGACCGCTGTCACCATGCCGACCTTGGCATCCCTCACCGTATTCGTCGCGCTGCTTTGCAGAACTCTGTGAGAGAGGAAGACATATGGTCAGCCCGATTTATGTTGTTTTCTGCCGACAGCCATATTTACACTTTTGCGTTCTCTTAAGATGCCGCTAATGATCCATTTTCTATGTAGAGCACGCGGGGAGGAGCGCGCATGTGAGCTCTGTCACCACCACCAACCCGAAGCCCCCCGAGCCCAGCTCCGTGGCGTTGCACACTCAGCGATAACTCCAGAGTTAACCAGAGAGGCTTCGCTGCCTCTCACTTTCCCTTTCGCCCTTGAAGAGACCAGGAGTTGTCAGGGTCCTCGTAAAAAAAAAAAAAAAGAGAGAAGAAGAGGAAGCCCCGAATGATTGCGTTCACGCGTTCTCTCCCTCTATCTTATGTCTCCCTCATTCGTTTCTCCCCCTGCACACCTCCCCTCCTCTCCAAAACCTGGCCATCTGTCTAATTGTTCACCTCCATCGCTTTAATGCTTTTTACATGCTTCCCCCCCCTCTCCCCCCGCCCCCCTCTTTCCAGGCAATAAACTTTATTTTCTTCGCAAGACTTCAATCTGCAGGGGAGGGGTGAGGGCAGGGAGGAAGGCAGGCTGCTTCACCTCTCTTCCCTGGATGTGGTCCAGTGACCCCCTGCCCGCCTGCAACCCTCCAACCCCCACCAGCCTCTCCCGCTAGTCTTCTATGATTCCATCCATCCTTACCCGTTTTCCTCTGCAGCTCTGGAGAGGGTGGAGATGATGTTGGGAAGATGCTCTCCACATGCACATGCACACAAAAGCTGGGAGCCAGTACTGTTGTGGATGTTTACACTGTCCTGTTGTTAGTCACAGTGACGGGATGAACTTTAGAATAAACTGTGGCGGCGTATGTTTTTCTTTAAACAGCCACGCTGCATTCAGGCACAATGGAAGTTTTGGGCCTTTCATCCTCCATTGTCCTGCTACATGCTGTCTTGTGAAACCGCTCATTCTCCTGCTCCACCTCCACATTTGAGAACGTCATCTGGAGAGTTATGTTCCTGGTCCGCAGCCCGCGTCTGTGTGTGTGTGTCACTGGCTGCGCATTGTGTGTGTGTGTGCGTGCGTGTGTGCGTGTTTGTGTGTGTGTGCATGTGTGTGTGTGTGTGTGTGTGTGTGTGTGTGTGTGTGCGCGTGTTTGTGTGTGTGTGCGTGTGTGTGCGCGTGTGTGCGCGTGCGTGTGTGTGTGTGTGCGCGTGTGCGTGTGTGCGTGTGTGTGTGTGTGTGTGTGTGTGCGTGTGCGTGTGCGACTGGGAAGGTATTGTATACTCTACAGACAAGCCATTAACTTAGTCATCTCCTCTCATCTGTGATTACTGCTGTGTGTAGATCATATAAAGCAGATACCCTATTATCATATCTATAATAGCTATAATCAGCCATTTAATGCTATGTAATAGCATCCATATAATAGTCAAGTGTAGCTTGGAGAGAATAACTCAGGCATAGATAATGGTATGATAGAATGGCTTTACCCTTGAGTCACAACACTGCATTTGTTGTATGTGTGAGGATGTGTGCCTGTGTGTGCACGCGCGTGTGCGTGTGCGTGTGCGTGTGTGTGTGTGTGTGTGTGCGCGCCCCTATTGCATGAATGCGTAAATATGCCCCAGGGCAGTTAAGGTGTCGGTAAAACGCCTGAAGAGTCACATTTACATGCGAAGACACTCTTAACGCCGTCTTTCCATTGTTTTGCTTGTGCTCGCCGCTGCGTGGAGCGTCCTCGTCGAGCGTGCCATGTACAGTTAGCTCTGGGAAGACAGACGCGCGGGGAAGCGACATTCCCGCACGACGCCCACGGGACGGAGATCAGATCTGGGAGACGAAGCTGGCAGAGGGGGGAAGGGTGCGCGGTGGGGAGCAGCGATGGGTGGAGAGCATGGAACGCTGTTCCAATGGGGGGGAGGAATGGGAGCTGACAGAGTTCCTCGGGGAACGGCCTTGACGGGAGGGGCGAAGGAGCGGGTGGGGAGAGGGTGGAGGGAATAAGCGGTGTTCCCGAACCCAGTCGCGCCAGCAGGGAATGCTGGGAGCTCTGTCTCTCTTTGCAGCGTGAGGGATGGGTCTAATGGAGCGTCATGGACAGGCAGTCTAAGCAGAACTCCTCGCACCCTGGTTTATGGCACATGCCCACGTGCGCACGCACACACATGCTGAGATGTACGTGTGCTTTAGGATTTTACTAACAACTATATTTCCACATAATGCATTTAGGTTAGTGAGTAAAGTAAGCAAGTACGTAAGTAAGGTTAAACGTTACCATTTGATACTCTTCATTATCCATGTAATATTTTTTCAGTCCATTTTCTTTTACTTATAATTAGATCACATTCTGTAGATTTTTCCAACTAGTATTTGTGGTGGCAAATGTACTGTATTGACCATACAGACATTCTCAAAATCTCTGGACACCCGGTCCTCAAAAACATGTCATGAATACGCGCACACAATATGGAGGGCTACAAGCTACTGAACAACTAACTACTGTTAGAGCTGAGTTAGTAATAAAACACAGCCTGACCTCTTCCTTGAGACACCCTGTCCATATTGCAAAGTTCTAGAATTAGCAGTCAGTCCATGAGGCCTGTGTGGGCAATGACTGACACAGGCGGCGGATGACAGGTAGACCGTAGGACAGTAGTCCTGTACTTGTCTGTCACAGTGGGGGGCGGGGAGTTAGAAGGCTCTAGAAGAATCATGTTCCGTGAGGCCTCCGCACCCTGTCTGCCGAGGCCTCTGGCTCGAGGCGCGCGTGCTACGAGGAAACGGCGCGGATAATGATGAATATTTAGTCTCCCCTCGGTGTGTAAATGCAGCTATGCATTCAGTTCCAAAGTCATTTATCTTTCGCTGTCTCACAACATATGGTGTGAGATGAGGTGCGCACACCTATGCGTGCACTGTCGAAGCCGCGCGCCAAGGAGAGGCGAGCGCAAAGCCCGGCACTTTCGGTCTCAACTCAAACCTGTAACCGTGTGTCAACGCTCACGCAGTTATTAGCGTCCCTCAGAGGAACAGCTACTTGTCTTGACAACAGCGTCTTCAATACACGTTTGAACCCATGCATGCTTCCATAATAGTCTTGCTAAATGACAGACATTTGCTGTGGTAACAATGTCTTGCAACTCACCTATCGATGTCTTTTCTTTTTCTTTTCTCCGCAGCACAAAGCAAGAGTGGAAGCCATGATGTGTGATCTAGCCTCTCTCCGCAGTGTCAGGGAGTTTGCGGAGTCCTTCAAGGCCAAGAAACTGTGAGTCCAAGAGTTCCCCCAACCACTCAACCACAACCTAGAAGATTCCAGAGAACTTTGTGTCGTATAAAATACATTTGAGAGAGAGGGGGAGGGAGAGAGGGAGGCCTAAAAAGATCCAAATTAGTTTTTGCTGATTGGTAAAAAACATCTCGGAGGCACTGTTATTTTTATTGCTATTTTTTATTTTTTTTAAACACTATGTGCTTTAAGGACACTCTGTCTGTCACTGCTGGACACCATATGGACTAGGCCCCAGGAGTACTGCAGTGTGTGTGTGTGTCTGTTTGTTTGACATTGGTCCAACAGGCTAACAGACTCTGTGTAGCACGCATTCTGCGGTGGTCAGCTTTTATGGCATTTGTGGTGTGCGTCCCTGGCCGGTCCTACTTCTGCTATTTCGGGGTCATCTGCCCTGTCATCCTTTCTGCTCACCCGCTCTGGTCCGAGCAGGGCGCTGTTACTGTGTGTGTGTGTGTGTGTTGGCGCCAGGGGAAGCCCTTGGGGAGAGGCAGGGCACTCTTCGCCCCTGGCAGCCCTGGGGCGGGGGCATGGCCAGCCAGGCCACGTGTCCTGGGTGCCCAGCCAAACCCGTAGAGGCTGCGCTGGGCCCCCTCTAGCTCTGTCTACGTATTACGTACAGTACACGTGTACAGTACGCATGCCACCCTAATGGTGCCTGTGTCCGGTGACATCTGGGCACCAAATAAAGCTCCCCACCCAAGAGCTGGACAACAAACCCCCCCCTTCCCCACACACACACAGAGAAGTGAGCTCCACACTGGGGCTTTCTGCATGCTGTGAGCCACCGCATCCTAAACCCCTTCTCGGTTCTTTCTCCCTCATCTCCCTTGTGTCTGTCTGTCCGTCCGTCCGTCCCTCTCTGTCTCTCTCTCTCTCTCAGCGTCGTGGCAAGGTTGTATTTCTTCATTAGGCGTGCTGGTGGTGTTGGTGGGGGGGGGAGGGAAGGGGGTGGAGTCCCAGGGGACGTCAGAGTACATTAATTCTCATCAGAAGGCACTAGCGGAGCAGAGTGGTGGCTGGGAGCTGTGAGCTGTGAATGGCACCGGGCAGCTGTCTGACTCCAGCAGCACCAGTCTATTACTGCACGCATGTCTTCAGGCACCGCACGCACGTGAGCGTGCACTCACGTGCACTCACGCACACATGCTCACACACACTCATACGCACACATGCATGTGCACGGACACACACACACACACACACACACACACACCCACACACACGATATGAATGCACATGCTCACTCACTCCTTTATACACACACCAAAATAAACACACACACACACACACACACACACACGAACTCACATGAACAGATGCACATGCACAAACATGCGTGCACTATATCACCAGACACAGGAATACACACAGATACACCATGTGTGCATTGTGAGTATCTTTGTGTGCCCACACATACTACCCACGAGCAGATATAGCTGCTTATCCACATACACAATCCAGCCTTTCCATGACACACATTCTCCCAGTGTGTGTCATTGACGACAGGTGAAATGTAATCAGAGCGCTTTTCTTTTCCTGCTCGTTTCTCACTCCCCTGCCTTTAAGTGCTTTAGTCAGTGGCTTTCACGCTGCTTTGTGTTCCATTGACCCCGATTCCACTTTAATTGCCTGTCCTTTGAAATGAAATTACCTGGATATTGATATTGTTGAATGCAGTGCTATTTCATCAGGGTGTAATTGATAGAGAATGGTGCTGACAGAATGCCCCTAATACAATTTCTACTGAATGTTCCATAATTAACACACGTCATTTTGTTTTAACCTGTGAATTTATAAGAATGTTTTGTTGCGTAGAAGCATTTATCCTGTTATATTTCAAACAAATTCCGGCGGTCCATACATACATACGTGCATGCCAGGTCAAATTAACCTGCTGTTCTTATTCACAGGCCTACAGCAACACACTGAACATATCAGTATTCTGTCTTTTGCATGGGTTTTGGTTTACGCTTGTGTTTGTGTGTGCTTGCGTGCATGCCTACATGTGTTGCTCGCACCAGTTTCTCTGTGGCCAGTAAAGCGCGGCGTTAACGACCGGCGGTCCGAGCACAGCTCACACAGCCAATCTCTTCCCGCTGGCCCGCGTTATCACAGGGGTCAGGGGTCACGCCCAGGAAGGGGGTATTCAAAGTAAATATATAAACCGATGTCTCCCCGCTTGGCTGTTACCATTCTAGTTTGACCAGCGCTGAGATTGCACGCAGAGGTGTGCAAGGTCTTAATGTGGACACAGGGACTGCAGTGAGAGGCAGTAGGCCTATTAAAGACATTCATTAGACCTGGCTTATGAGGGAGGGAATAACTGGTGGGCAGTTGAATTAACAGGCCTTTTACATTATAAGACAGACTCACTTTGTGTTTGCCGGCTTGGGTTGGGAGGAATTCCCTCTGCTGGCTGGAGACTGCAGGCTGGGAGAGGTTGGTTATGTTACATCTTTCTTTTCTAGTTTTGTTGTTGTTGTTGTTGCTAAATTCGATTTGTATTTTGCACAGACGTCTTCCTATGCCGTGCAAGCTCACGATAAAGCACAGAGACTGAATGAATCTCCATAGCCATCAATGTTAAATATTAACTTTCAGACCCATCTGAAGGGTCCGGGGGTGAGAAATGGAGGCTGATTCTAGCTAGGCCTGCCACTGTCAGCGTGCAGATTCCAGCCAACGTCTCGGAGACGGAGACAGATGTTGCCGCTTGTGAGACACAAGGGTGCTGCAGTGTATCCGATAATAGAGGAACTGTGCTAGGAAGTGTGACCTTTACCTCTCTCTAACGTGTTTCTCTCCTCTCTGTCCCACCAAAGCCACATTTGAGTCTGTTTTATTTGTATAGCTTTTGTCCTGTAAGGTTTTGATGCAGGTCAAAAATTATAATTATGCAGAGAAAATGTTGTGGCCCCTCCAGATAGTCTTCCTAACCTAGTTGTATATTCAGCATGAATTTGAATATCTGACTGGTGTAGACTGTGTTCCATTGATAATCCGCTGAGGTCGGCATTCTGTACTGTAGTTGCTATAAGTTGACTTGCGACTGGCTTTGTGCTCTTTAATGAACCTTGTGTGTTCGGAGGCCTGAAGGTGATCGTACAGTACACTCCTCTGTAATAGCATGGGATGGCTCATTATAGGAAGGCATAACAATTCACACATTAATTTTCCAGCATCCAGTTTTTAATTAATCCAGTAGGCAGTCTTAAACACAGGGTACACAAATTGCCTTCGGCGTCATAATTAATTCTAATGGAAGAAATTAAAAATTGGCGGTGTGTGTTTGGATTGTTCGCGTGTGCCACTGCAGTTTTGAGCTCACTGAGGCATCGCTGTCACCGACAAAGATCTCCCGTTGCCCTGGCCGATCCTACGTGTGGAAGGCCATGTTCCTAGTAGCCTTTCCCCAGTTGTAGGCCTGTCACGATAACTGTTTTTTGTTGGCCAGTTAATTGTCCCAGAAATATTCGCGATAAACGGTATTATTGTCATTTTAAGGGCAGACAAGAAAAGACAAGGGTGGAATGACTATAGGCCTGATCCAAGTAGTCGACAAGGGAAGCAGGGAGATATATATTCAAAACAAGCATCCAACACACAGTCGTGGTAAAGGTTGTGAATTACATTCTGATGTGCCCTACACCAGCGACAGCGACACCAGCGACTTTGTCCAGACGGAGCAGTAACTTAATACAGTATTTTAGGATGAAATACTCCTAGCCTACAATCTCCCAAACAGTTAATTTGTTTGGAAGATTGTAGGCTATGTGGGTAAGTAGTGTGCCTTCTAAAGCAAACTCAAAATTGTTATCATTAAGAAACTTACTATAATCATTTCAGGTTTGCAGCGACATATTCCATATTTTCTGTAGACCGGTAGATATTTGAACGAGCAGCAAAATGATATAGGTGAGTTCAGAATTGGCAAACATGTTTGCTTTGACCTTGAATGTTGGAACGAGAAAATGTTCACCAATTCTAAACGCACCTCTGTTCCGCTATTGTCATGTGACATTAATTATTCGTTGTGAATGGTTACACCAGTTTCATTGCTTGGCAAAGTAGGTAGGCTACAAATCTCGAAGCGAATAAAACGAATGCTGTGTTTTTGCATTTATTCTTCTAAATGTAGTTGGCTGGAATTATGCAGTCGTCGGGAAAAATATAAATACCTTTGCCTTAACAATACAATAGCCTACTCCTTGGCCTTGAGGAACACGTATCAGATGTCGCTGTCTGCTCTGTGCGCGTGCATGTGTGTTTGTGAGAGAGAGCGAGAGAGAGAGAGAGAGAGAGAGAGAGAGAGAGAGAGAGAGAGAGAGAGAAAGAGAGAGAGAGAGACGAGCACAGGCGAGAAGAGCACAGGAGCAGCGCAGCACTTTAACTTATGCCTTACGCCATGGAAGTTTTTTGATTGTTCATAATTCATACCGCATGTTTAATGCAATGAGGGAGTTGTATTTCAAAACACAACTCCATCAGAAGCTCAGCCACACACATTGGAAACACTTGGGAAGGCGAGGATATTGTTGGTCTGCACCAATATGTTTGTGTTCTTGATCATTTTTTCAGCAGATTTGACAAAAGGTTTTTTAGCTCTTACTATACTTTTAATACAATGCACAATACAGTACAGTATATAAATAGGCTTTAGAAACTGTGGGATGCTACCTACCACATTGCGCACACTGCCACTTTAAGACCTAAGCATTCAATGCACTATTTCTGTTGGCCTCTGGCCAGATGTGTTCACTTTTCCACAGTTCCTTTGTCAGGAGATAGGGAGTTGCCGTGGAAACCTCTGAATGATGTGTGTATTAACACTGCTCCGTCTAGAAGGCTGCTGCTGACACAACACTTTTGAACGAGGGGGCACCCTTTAAAAAAAATCTGTTCTCTATCCCTCTTCAATTTTATCCTCTCCTGTTCCTCCGATACGTGACTATTCTTATGCCTTGTGTCTTCTCATGAATAGACTCTATGTTGGGCATCGAGTTTATCCTGTTGATGATGTTGCATTATGTTGTCGTCCTGTACACTGCAGGCCCTTGCACATCCTGGTGTGCAACGCAGCCGTGTGCACGCAGCCATGGCGCTTGACAGAAGACGGCCTGGAGTCCACCTTCCAGATCTGCCACTTGGGCCACTTCTTGTTGGTGCAGTGCCTGCAGGAAGTGCTCCGTCGCTCCGCCCCCGCCCGCGTGGTTGTGGTGTCGTCAGAATCGCACAGGTACGGGCCTTTACTGCACTGTACGCACCAGTTTGACCTACCTTTCTACAGTAGATGCGTATCATTATAGACACACTACAGTACAGTACATATCATTCTGGGCAAAGCTTGTTCAATGCCATGGGGCGCTGCCTGAGAAGCTGTGCCTCATATGCTGGAAACGCATGGCAAATGCTAGGATATCGCCTGGCATAGTTGGCAGCATGCCTTGTGGTTATTTGTAGAGACCCGCATGAAACCAAAAACTATATGTTCCCCTTTATTAAAGGCAGGGTTAGTTATTCTCGAGAACGCTTGCTAACATCGAGCTCAAATCAAAACAATGTCTCTCCACAACGCTTCCCCACACATTGAAACAAATTGTGAAGCAAAGAGTAGTACTACAGCTTTGTTGTTGAGAGAGGCTGTGCACAGGATTCTTTTTTCAGCACACACAGAGAACGGTAAGCTATAGCGAAATGCGAGGAGATATTTTGTGAATTTGACACAAAGTGTATTATATTACAATTAGCTCGCAATCGCTGACTAAACCTTTAACACTCGTATTAAAGTCACACATGTAGACCTTAAGCAGTGCTGGTCTGAACCAGCCCAGGTTCACAGCTGCAGCTGTGAACTGCAGCTGTTGGTTCATTCCTCCACCAGGGACTGATAGATCACACTGGCTGCGTGTTGCCAAACATGACAGCCTCACTCACTGGAAACTGCCGTCTGCCGTACGCTGTCAGTGTGCATTAAACATATCATCAACATGATGGATGGACTTATCAACTAACATTTCCTTCATGGCGTTTATGCTCTCTCTCTCTCTCTCTCTCTCTCTCTCTCTCTCTCTCTCTCTCTCTCTGTCTCTCTCTCTCATTCTTTCTCTCTCACTCTCTCTGACCCCCTGACTCAGCCTCATTACTTTCATCGTTTTCCCACAAGCCATTGCTCTTTGTGTCTCTTTGTTCAGGAACGCTACTCTAGCTGGATAGGCCAACCTATGTCTCTGTGAGTGTGTGTGTGTGTGTGTGTGTGTGTGGAGAGCATTGATCCAGGCTTCAGACGGCCGATCAGAGTGATAGATCGGTGCTGTGGAGAGTGACCATAGGACAGGGACAACATAAGCAGAGTTATTCTCGCAGATGGAGCAGCAACAATATTTCTGGGGGCACCGTGAGTTCCATTGCAGGGACCGCCACGCGTGATTGGGCAGGCTCAGTAGAGGGGTTGGGTTTGACACACACACCCCCAGGGGTCACGGTTTGGCAGGGAAACACGAGAAGAGCAGGAAAAGCATGCAGTGAAATGTGGCGGTTGTCACAAAGTTAGTATAGACAGCGCGTGATTGATTCAAGGCTCGCTTGTGCGGTCAGAACAGTCGGCCCTCTTAAGTTACAGTTGCTCTCCGAGAACGACTTCTTGTTTCCTTGATGGACACAGGTCCCATCATGTCACTTTATTCAGAAAACCACACGTTTACGGTTCTTCTGTTGACCGCAAAATGCTGCCAAGACTACATTCGACTGTAATCTTGATTAAAACATATATATATATATATATATATATATATATATAGTTTTTTTATTCATGTTCTGTTCATTCTGTTCATATTTATAAATCTTAAAGCATCTCCAGTTGTACAAGGGTACATGCAGTTCTTTGGAAGAGTGAATTATGTTCACTATTGTATTCCAGCCAGTGAGGTCACTGGAACTGTATCCCTTGGTGTGGTGTACCACAGTCGTTCTGTGGTGTAGCCTGCTTCAGCCTGCCGTTAGAACGGCTTGTGTGTGACACGTACTGCAAGGCCAAGTATTGGCACCGGCACACGCTGTCCTTCAGACCTTCATCCCTCCTCCGGGACTCTTCCCTCCTTCTCCTCCATCCCCGGCTCTTACCCTTTTACAACCGTCCGTGGCCTTAACCCCTTCAAAGAGGGGGCTTAGGGAGTCAGTTACACGCAGACCCAGAATGGATGGCAGTGGGGCAAAGTGTAAATAGACAATATCTCATATTACATCTTCCATTCTGTGCACCTCATTCCACGCCTTTATTACATCCATTGAAGTCCTTCCCTTTTTTGTTCGCGTGTTATTTTTACTTTCCCCCTATTTCCCATCTATTCACTTAGGCTCAACTAAGTTGAGATGTGCGACCACTGGCCTGGCAGCATATTGTGCTCCCTAAGCCCCTTGTCCAGCGGTAAAGCACTGACCTATAAGGGACAGGGGTTGGGGTAATGGCTAGAGACTTTATCAGTGGCCAACACAGGGGCTTATTGCGGAATTGGTCCCATGCGGGCAGGCTTTACGCGTCCACACACCGACTGCATCGTTCCCGGTCAAACAAGAGATAATATCCTTAATGAAATTACCTCTGGCCTTACTGTACTTTTATGTAAAGATAGGAAGAGAAAAAAAAAACATATCCGATAAGGTTCGGTGTGACATGACACAAGTTCCTGCATGGCATGTTAACAGACTTGGGGATGGAAGGGGGGGTATGTTTGATTTATCAACCTCTACTTGCTACAGTTGTTATGAAGTTGCAGCAAATTAAATGAAAAGCCTGCAGATGTTGTAATTTAGCCAAGCAAGGATGTTGCAGGAGGCGGCAGTAAACAAGAGGCAGCCAGCTTGTAAAATCACAACAAGGAAGCCAGGTGACACTTTGATTGGTTGTTTTCTAATGACTGGATTAATATGTAGAATGTGTTCCGCCCGTTTGGAGTGTGTTTCTCTCTCTCACACTGCATTGGCCTCTCTCACTCACGCTCACGTGCACACACGCACACACGCACACACACACATGCGCATGCGTGCGTACACACACACACACACACACACACACACACAGTAGTTTCACTGCTGTGCTTTTGTGTGACTGCATAATAACACGAGTGGTGTACTGGTTGTGTGTGTGTGTGTGTGGGGGGGAGACTTGTCAAACATCTGGAGTTTTAACAGCGCTGTCGCATGCAATTAAAGAGCATCATGTCACACCTTTGATTTGTATGCAGCCAGCGCCACACATCTGTCCATGGAATGACTATGCATGCACACACACACACACACACACACACACACACACACACACATACATACATACATACATACACACATACATACATACGTACGTACGTACATACATACATACACACACACACATACATAATGCACATACATACACATGCACGCACGCACACACACACACACAAAGGCACACGCTTGACACTGGTCTACCCCGTCCCCAGGTTCACAGAGCTGGGGGACTCGTGTGGTAAGGTGGATCTGGCCCTGCTCTCCCCGCCCCAGAAGGACTACTGGTCCATGCTGGCGTACAACCGGGCCAAGCTCTGCAACATCCTCTTCAGCAGCGAGCTGCACCGCCGCCTCTCGCCACACGGTGTCACCTGCAACGCCGTGCACCCAGGGAACATGATGTACACATCCATCCACCACAGCTGGTGGCTTATGACCTTGCTCTTCACCCTGGCCAGGCCCTTCACCAAGTCTATGGTAAGGAAGGCACAGCCATTGGTCGTCCTGCCTGTGCGTTTGTTTGTTTGTTTCCTGGCCCGAGGAGATGTGGGTGGGATCTGTCGAACGCTCAGGGCTCGGCAAGGGACTCTGGCTTCCGATGTTGGAGAGATATTCTGCAGTCTTTGTGTTCCTGTTCCTCTAGTCACTGCTTAATGCTGTGAGAGAATAGGTGTCTAATGTACCGCATAGGTGATTGCTCTGGAGCTTATTAGGTTACGGCTTGTGTGACACATGCCCGTGTTGCTAGTACTGTACGGTAGACACATGTCCCGTCCTGAAATGACAATGTGTTCCTGATGTAGTGTGTTTGGATGCCATTGGGTGGATGGGTAGGCTAGCTTCAGTGTTTCAGTGGCTTGTCTTTGTCCATGCATGCTGTTAAGAATTGCATCAACATCACCATGTTATTGTGTAATTCTGATATAATATGGGTATTTTCAGATGAGATTGTATGAGGTGGTCAGATGTGTGTGTGTGTGTGCGCGTGCGCGTGTATGAGATGGTGAGAGCTGGTGAGATGTGTTAAGCAAACACTTAACACCTAAACGCATAACACTGTGTTAAGTATAAGCACTCGACACCGTATTGCTCACCGTTGAGCTTCAGTGTCAACGTGTCAGCGCGGCAATCAGCTTCACACTGTGTTCAAGCAAGGGTGAGTGTGTACACGTGCACGTGCGTGTTTGTGTGTGTGTGACAGAGCCGTGTGCCTGGGGTTAACATTCTCACAAACTTCAGATATGAACTATAAAACCCAACACGGTGATTTATCATATCCTATATTGCGTCCTCGGCTCTGTAAGGGTTCTAAACGGATAGCACCTATCTGCCCTTTAGGCTCCGTGGCCCCGTAATACACACTTTAGTTTGACTATTACATCTTTCCATTAGCTTCCGCTCATACTTTATCAGTTTAGTGTTTGCACTGAAGGGGAAATGTGGCGCGTTGAAAGGTGGCGCTGTGGGGGTTTTAGTAGAGCGTTGTTCTGATCCGTCACGTCTGACAGACACAAGGCCTCAGGCCCTCATTTGTCTCCTCTCCCTCTGACACAGACGAGGCGAGAATGAAGCGCTTCTCAGCACCTCTATGCTAGGTGAATGCTTCCTCAGGTTAGCAACACTCATCCAACATTAGCTTTTTATTCTTGTATCTTTAGTTAAAAATAATAAACATATATGCAGCAGCATACAAGTCAAAGGGTTTGACATGCCTACTCAGGGTTGGTAGAACTGGTTGAATTGTTTGACTGCAAGAACCCGTGTATCTTTCCTGTGTGAGCATTTTGTAGCAAACCTGCTTGTCATTTGGCACCACCCTCGCTTCGCTTAGATGCTCCTCTCCTCTCCTCTCCTCTCCTCTCCTCTCCTCCCAGTGCTGTAGGAGCAGTCACTGCACATCTTTGGCTGGAATCTCAAGGCACCACCTATTCAGAGTCCTCCTATGTCCCACAGCTACTGACCTCTCTAGCTTGCCCCAACACATTTAGCTCCAAAAGTAGAAGAGAGAAAAACATTTAATATTCCTTTTATTTCTTTGTATTGAGAAATGTACTTAAAAAAAATTGAAACGTGCATTTAAATTACATCATTTAAATTTGTTATTTTATTGTTTTTCCCACTTCTTCACTATTTTTATTTAATGTAGAAAATAAAAGAATGCCCTTGAATGAGCTGGTGTGCCCAAAAGTTTGACTGATACTGTATGGTTCATAGTGCTTTGGTACAGTAGCTCTGGGTGTGTTAGGGCAAGGCTGTTACCATTTTGGATTTGTGAGCACACATGCAATTAGCAGAGCCGTTTCTCCTCGAGAACGGGGCGATGGCTTTTCTACATGTGGTTAATTAAAAGGAGTGCAGATGTTTGTAAATATTAAAGGACAAAGGTAGACCTAGTAATTAAATTCTGGAGCGCTGACACAGCGATTAGCTAACATTCACATCTGATAAAGGCCACACACACACACACACTTACAGGCACACACCCGTAAGCTGAGCATTTGCTCATATTTAAATCTGGGCGTTGATAAGACCCCCGAAAGTGTATCCTCCTTAGAATCCTACTCCTTACTCTTTCTGCCCCCCCACATTAAGGGCTTAATAAAACAGTGATATTATTTGAGTTATTTGTTGCGGGATATGAAGATGGTATCGCTTTAATTGCTAGCGCACGCTTGCGGGATCCGTGGAGATTGTTCTGGGATGCAAACATAAGCAGAATGTCGACTCCAAATAACAATCACAAAGCCCCTGTGTGTCTTCTTGCACAAATAACCAGCCTCTCATTTAAAACACAGGTTTGATTTATAGGAGCACAGGTGGAGTGATATACAGTCATAGACCATACACTCGCACATACACACACGCGCACGCAACACGCACTTGTATATTCAGTATAGAGCATTGAGAATATTGAAAGACTCTGGGCTTAATTTCTGTTTTTAATTGTTGATAAGGCAGAGTAAATATATTAGGTCATTTTTATGCCATACTTTTGTTACGTCATGCTATTATTCGATCTTATTTTCCAAAAAAGTTCCTGACTATTGAATTGTTTTGAGTTCTTTGCGCTCCTGACTTACAGGAAAGAAACTTCTCCATTAGCATGGTGCACGGCCCACTCTGCTATTGATGCACAGAGCAGATTCCATTTTGCTGAGTTGAGAAAGACATCTATAAAGAGCCATGACATTTTAATCAGCCGAACTATCTCCTGGTAACATCATGTTCCCCTCCCTGTGCGTTGATCTGCTTATCAGAGATCGTGCGGCCAGGCCTGTCCCTCCTGTTTCTTTAATTCAGCGTGTTTAGAGTGCGACTGTTCCCTCTATCGCTGCTGAATGATCTGGCCCACAGTTACGTGTGTGTGCGCGTGTGTGTGTGTGTGTGTGTGTGTGTGTGTTCGTTCAAGAAGCTGAATGTGAGAGCAAATGGCAGACAGATGAAGCAAATACAATGGCTGTCATATTTGTAATTGGCACGTAATGTTCAAGCTGAATTAAACAGATTTTTCTAAAACAAACAAAGGTTTTTTTTTTTTTGTCAGTAAACAAAATGAGTAAACAAAGTTTACAGTAGTCACCCTGTAAGGGTTGACTGTGTTCACCCACAGGCTCTGATCAGCAGGCCTTTAGCCACACGCTAACTCCATACTTTAACACAGACAGGCACCGGCCTGAATGGAGACCAGCGTGGGAGATGGCTCCTGCTCTTCATCATCATCATCATCATCATCATCATCATCCACTGTAATGTAAAATAGAGGGATGAGGAAAAGAAAAATGGAGGGAATGTGAAGGGGGGCAACAGGCCTAAGGGGCTCCTGCGGTCCAATCAGATGCCTAAGTTCCCCCAGGGGGTGGTTTCATCATCACACCCCCCCCCCCACCCCCCCCCCACCCCCACACACACACACGTCTAGTGCTTCTCAGCATTTTTAGCGTGATTATTTTACCAGGGACCATGCCCCGGGCGGCAGCCCACCTTTTCACATATGCACAGGATGAACTTTTGACCAGGCCCCAGCAGTCACAGCTATGTTAGAGGAGCTGGTGTTCGTGTTCGCTTGGGAGTCGCCCACTGCTGCGTCCATAGGGCCGCGGTTGGCCCGACGAGACAGGCCCAGGTACAAGCGCTATAACCTTAAGACACGCACAGTTAGTCGCACAGCGTGCGTGCACGTGTGTGCGTGTGTGTGTGTGTGTGTGTGTGTGTGTGTGTGTGTGTGTGTGTGTGTGTGCGTTTTTTTTGTTATCGGTCTCTCCGCTGCAGACAGATATAATGTCACGCGCTGTAATATTCTATATGCGGGCATGCAGACACAGTGGCTGTGCGGTTGCTCCTCCATGTGGAAAGGAAAGGGGTTGAGGGGGAGGGCGGAGGTCCCTGTATCCTCTGTGGGGTTAGGTGAGCTGCCGGGCTCCTATATAATAGAGTCCTGGTGGCTTATTAGGAACTGCAGTGCACAGGCGAGAGCCTCTGATCACGCCGGAGACGTTCTGGGGATTCTGTTCTTCTATCAATTAGCTCAGGTATCACAGTAACATGATTTTAGGGCTTATTCGCTTGATATTTGTTTTTAAATTGTATTGTAATTAGAGAGAGTAAGAGAGATATGGTAGATAGATATAGATAAGTGTATCATGAGCCGATTTGGTTCCATTGACGTGCATGTTCCTGCTCAATCCAGCTATTGGGATTATTGTTCATGGAGATGATATTTTGTTAACGGAAACACTTACTGTACATTAACACACCTACGCACGCACGCAGGCACACAATCACACAGATACACACAGGAAAACATGGTGTGTGAATAGAGATGGCCTGAGGCCTTGTTATGTGGTCCATTGCACAGGGAAACTGTGTAAATGGTTTATTGTGGATGAGTTGATGTGATGGAGAGCATGTCTGGATCAATAAAGAACCAATCAAACGCTGACAATCTGTTTCCCAGTCATTCAGTCCTCTAGTCTGTGCACTGCTGCAATGGCATTTAATAGATTTATATAGTAATTTTACGTTTATTATTGTTGTTCTAATTATTTATCCATGA